>CM058041.1:23239621-23512121 GCA_030169165.1 Centaurea solstitialis
TGAAGTTACACATGTATAGTCAATTCCTTTCATAATAGCCAAATCAAATCAAACTAAACGAGCCCAATATATCCCACAAGGAGGTGGCGTATTAAGTATTAGGAGGGTGGGATGTACACAGACCTGACCTCTACCCCTAAGGCCATCCTTTATGGTACCCCTCATACCCCTCATACCTGTTGCCACATCAGCTGCCACATCAGCTTTACCACTACCCTACCAACTCCGTACCTTTCATCCACTATCATACCCCTCATACCCCTCATTAATTATTTGATTAAAAAAAAAGAAAAAAAAAGGTTGAGAGAGAGATGACCGGCACCCAGGTACCGACTCCTCCACATACCGGTCCCCGTACCAGTGAATCGCGATGGTGTACACCGACGGTAAGGGGGGTACCGGTCCCCATACCGGTCCCCTTACCGTCCCATAAATGATGGCCTAAGAGTAAACCGGTTGTATCCATGAAAGATCCCTGGCTTATCAAATAGAAGGAAGAAAGTTTGCACCCAAAAAATCAAAACAAAATGGAGAGCAGTCAAGAGTTTCCCAACAAGTGAAAACTGTCAAAGATGGTTTGAACGCATACAACATAGTTGAACAAGTAGACTGGTTACGTATTTTAATAATATTATATATATTGTATGCTGCATAATACCACGATATGCCGGACATATCATCAAAAATAAATTGGATATACATTGAATGATTGAAGTCAACAGAAAGTCTTGCTCATAACATAAGGTAACAAATGAAAAAATGACTGCCTAACCAATATCAGTTAATTGTTATAATCAGTTTGATTCGGACAGATCTTGAAAGAATTGATTGATGGTGTAATCAAATGAACAAAAATGAAAAACCAATAACTTATGGGCTGAAGGCAAAGACTGGATAAGACAAGTAGCTCATGAACTCTTTTTCCCCATATAAACTCATTTATATGTGAAAGTAAAGGTGTATTAACCACTGAGACTATGATATAATACAACACATTTTTCTTTTCTCACTAAGAGTATGGCAAACACTAAATAGCCCAACCAAAGCAAAAAAAAAAATCAAGCACAACAAAATCACGGCTTTACCACCGCTATTGCAACTGAAAATTGCGATCAAAATGCGGCAAATAGCGTGCCATTCTCCAAATGACCGTGAACCACTATAGCGGCCTAATTAACAGCACAGTTTTAATATACATACCTATATCACGTTCAAGAGCTACATCATGTTTTCTGGATAGTAGATCGGATGGGAATGAATCTTCACTAGTAGACAGCCATCGACTGCCCATCAAAGGAAGCCCTATCTGCATTAAATTTAGACTAGAATTTATTCACATAACAAAAGCTCAGTCATCCCTCCTAGGAAGAACATAGAATACATGTGAAATAAACTAATCAACTAAGCCTGTAATAACATATTTACAACTAGAAATACTAAAATTCCAGCCAAATAACAGTAAAACCTTACAACGTTCACATTGTGGAAGAATACCAAAAGATTAGGCAACAAATCAAGCTTGAAAACTATGAGAATGCAAACAATATGTTGATTAAGTTACATATTTGGTCCCTGTGGTTTACACCATATTACACTTTTGGTCCCTATTTTGAAATAATTACGAAAAAGGACCCTGTGGTTTACATTAGATTGCACTATTGGTCCCTAACTCTAACTTTGTGTGAAATCAATCTATTAGGCATAGGGACCAATAGTGCAATATAGTGTAAACCACAGGGACCAACAATGCAATATAGTGTAAACCACAGGGACCAACAGTGCAATATAGTGTAAACCACAGGGACCAACAGTGCAATATAGTGTAAACCACAGGGACCAATAGTACAATATAGTGTAAACCACAGGGACCAATAGTGCAATATAATGTAAATCATGGGGACTTTTTCCATAATTATTTCAAAATAGGGACCAACAGTGCAATATAGTGTAAACCATAGGGACCAAATATGTAATTTACTCCAATATGTTAATGTTCAACATGACACAAACTGAACTGTCCTAGTCATATTAGTATTAGGTATTTGTCAAGTAAAAAGAGTTACTATTAGGAAAGTCTGTTAGAGAACACATCAAGTACAACAATTTCATATGAGAATAAATAACTTTTTCAAATTGCTGCAACATGCAAAGATAAAGAGTTGGGGATATAGTTTTGCAATATGTGGGTGGCAGGATCCAACACTTGTAAAAAGAAAAGGAGGCGCATTTATATATGCGTGTGTGTGTGTCTGCGTATCTATGCATTGTGCCTAAAGGCATAATATATATGCATAAAAACAAACTAACAAAAAAGAAATGATCTTAAAATGTGTTAACTAAGGTAAGAGGTCTGATTATAATAATAAGAGATCTGAATGAAGTAAGTGTTGATTAAAAAGCAATGTTTACCGGATGTTTTGTATTAAGTGATGACCACGGAAAAATAATAATGTATCTCGTAACTAAATCAAAACTAAAATATATAAAAACATTTGACAATAACATCATACTTTTCCAAGAATAATAAACTAAAATACTTATAAACCAATGTGAATGCTAACAGTTTTATCAATAACTATTATAAAAGAAAACTAAAATGTTAAAAATTGGTTGATAAAGGTGAAAAGCTACACCTCCCCACCAAGACCGACAATAACAGATATATGGAAAAAGGTGGAGATTTGACAGAACTCATTTCTATCTTTATGCACCCTAATCCCATTAATTTCTTCCTTCTCTCATCTTCCTTCCTTTCTGTTTATTCCCTGGGAGGGGATGAATAAAAATGAAACCACACACACTTGCAGATGTGATGCTTATGGAGACATGTTGGGTGTGAACATGTATCACTTTCAGTTGAAGATTTTGTTTATTTTTTGAAAGTGTCGGGCATATGGGTATAACCTGGATAATAACCTCAGCCTCTGGTAAGAAGCACATCAGCCTCTTACCAGGGAAAGAGAGTGGTCAACAATGAAATTATGGTAAGAGGTCAACCTTTTATTTGGTAAACAATTCATCTCTTACCAAGGTATGAGTCTATTACTTGGTAAGAAAAGGTAAAAAGCAAGTAAACAGGCCCTAAGAACACATATTCAAGCTCAAGCTTTATCAAGCTTGTAGTTTTACTTTGTGTCTCCTTGTTATTTGAACTATAAAGAGAAAAGAACTTGTTAGTTAGCCATGCCAAGCTAAGATGTAACAAAGCCTCGATTTGTAAGTTCATTTTCTTTGTAATATTCATCTCTCCATTTCAGCACAAAATCATCTTCATATAATGCAATTCTTTGTGTTGTATTCACGGTCGACAATTTCGGGTAGGGTAAATGTTACACGCAACATCCATTCCCAACCACACACTAGCGAAGAATTGCACAGAATACATCTCACATGATCATTCCATAAGAGGTAGACCCCATTCTTCCTAGCTTTTTCTCTCATAATGATCAATAAAAACTAAAAGAAATGTCGTCAAAAAAATTGTATATGAATGTGAAAAACAGTCTTATGTTTTTCTGATCAAATATTTGAGTTATGTCGATGAATATATAATGTTTATAGTGAGGCAATAATTCCAGGGATATTTATTTTGCTGTATCAGACCCATTGAAAATAAGCACAAGCAAACCCATTAATAGCATTGGGAGAAAAAGACGCCCAAAACCTACAAATATTTCATCTCTAGATTTCTGTGTATCTTCAGTATAGTATAGAGATACAATAACCTTAAGCAAATGAGCATTTAAAAGTATGTTTTAGCAAAATAACTATCCCGTCCTCCCAAAATAGTGTCCTCTTACTACAGAAATGTTCAAACAAAAAGAATGATCAATTTCGGTAATCTACAACTTTAGAAGTTCATGCAGGAGAAGCTCCCTGGAAGTAGAAGCTGGGAGTCCTCTTTATTTTGGAAGTTTCCAGGGAGAATTAGAATACAATATGCATGCACAAGATTTTACTTAGTGTCTTAATTAACCACAATTTCCTCATGAGTTTGCTATTTCAAATTATGGGAGTTTTAAGTAGAAACTTAATGACGACATAGGGCACACCAACATGAGCACATCATCCAAAAGGCGTTGATGATGCCTTCATATACCAAAGGGGTATCATGTGGGAACTTAACAACTAACTTCGGAAAAAACTTCAGTTTGAATGCTGATTGCTTGGCTCCTCAGAGAACCTTAGACGTTTTCATTTGTCCAATAAGCCAGTGTCCATAATAGGCCATAATTTATAAGTTGAGTCAAAGTTAAGACTTGCAAGACCACTGTTCCACAATCAAAATATTTTAATGCAAAATCCTCGAGTATAAAGTAGCCAGTTAGCCCATAGGTATGTTGAAACAAGATTGACATTGGTAGAAGCATAAAACGCTTCACAACACCTTGCCACACCTTATACTATTGATCTACCACCACTGAAAATACAAGGTCTGCTATGAAAGCCAACCAAAACATAAAGAATACTACTTATATATAAACTAATTGTTAAAGATGGTGCCTAAGGAAAGATGGTAGAATTGATTTACCTGTCTAAAGATTGGATAATCCATAGAAGACTGTTTACCGCCAATGTCATGACAACGCAAGGCTGCATGCAGAATAAAAAATAAATAAGACCCAAAATCATTGAGTTACTATAACGGTCAAGTGATCAACACAATGAGACTTTACTGATGGAATAAGTATTTCTTACCGGTAGAAAGAGTATGGAGAGGTCGGTGCACAACATCCTGATGAGTACTGCAATGGAGTTTATAACTTGTTCCCACGGTGCGTAACAGCCTCCTGGAACACGGCCAGGCCATGCTACTAACAAAAAAAGGTAGAAGGTGTTAATCTAGTTTTAGAGACCTGTAAACAAGTTCAGCAAAAGCAAGCCCAACATCCATAAGGGACATCATGGGATAAGCATTATATCTTAATACCATTTACAGTTAGTACATGGTCAATCAAATCATATCATTACAATTAGTCATCAGCTGAATGTGAACAACATAGCATTTCAACTGTGCGAATAAGTCATCAGCTATCAGATTAAGCCACAAGTAAACACCTTACTTTGGCTGGGAGATTAAGCTATTCAACCAATTAAGCTCATTGAGTCATAAGTAAACATCCCCTAATTAATCACATAAAGCAAACAATAAAAATGCTACTCCAAAAGATTTAGATAATGGACAACAAAAGCATATTCCAATAAAAATGCATTCAAGCATAGATACATTAAGCATAGTTCTTGTAAGTTTACATTAACAGAAAATGAGCAAGAACTCAACAGAAATCGAAGCAGAGGCAGAAATCGTTTACCAGAAATCGAAGAAATTCGAGCAAGAAGCCAAGAACTAGAAGAAATTCGAGCAAGAAATTGCAGTGAAGAGGTCGATTTTATCAGAAATCGAAGAAGAAAGAGGTGGATTCGAGTTTGGGGTGCGTGAAAATGAAACAAAAGGCCCAATGCGTTAATAAAACCTAATTTTTCTACGAGGACGGGCTTGGACCAAGTAGCCCGGCTAGAGAGTAATGGACCGATTTTCCCCTAAAATCGTCTCGGGCTAGACCCCGCTTAGCGATTACTGGCCGAGTACTCGGCCGTCTAAGCCGTGTTTTACGACATTGGACGTAATAGAAACATCTCACGTAAAAATTGCTAATTTGCATTCGTTATATGTCGACTTGTCCATAAACATTGTCAATTTGCATTCGGTGTATGTCTAATTTGCACAACATGTTAAAATTACAAAATATTGTCTTGTGCCCAACATAACATCAAATAAACATATTCAATGACTTGCATTTTATGATTTGTTAACAAATGACAAAAAATAAATAAGCCCTAAAACTTTCGACTTACAAAGACCAATGGTGGAACGGCTAAATGCTAGCAACAGAGTAGGGTGGAGAAGTGGAGCTACCCGTGAGCAGAGCAGCAAGCAGCGGCGGATTTGTCGTTGGCTTAAGTAGCGCCAGGGGGTTGTGTCGGAATTATGCTTATTGCAGGATGCGGGAACCTGGAAGAGGAAATGAGGTAGAGGTTTTCAAGGTAGGCTGGAATGGACTTCACTAAAGATTTTATGTTTTGATCCCTTAAGCTTTACCTTTTTTCAATAAGATTGTTCCTAAGTTTTATTTATTAAAAAGTTATCCTTACATTTGCAAAATCTTGGATTTTCATTGATTTTTTCCGTTAAGTTCGGGTAAATGAGAAGTATTTTAATCATTTTTGTTGATCCAGCTTTTCCAAAACCTGATAAAATGATAATGATCCTTGTACCATACTTAGTGAATAGATGCTTTGCTTTTATTAGAGCTTAAGGAATTATCACTGAGTTTGTTCAGTGATCTTTCTATTTGTTCAATCCGTACAACATCACTACTCCATCAGGGACAGCGAATGTAACAAACCCGTCCCACATGGATAGAAAGTAGAGGTTGTTAGCACTTTATAAGCCTCGAGTCATGGGTTACCAATAACTTTCACCATGGTTTTAAGTTGGACTCGAAGTTATTGGGCCAACCTATAACTTTGGGCTTCGGGGTGTTACAGCGAGCCACTGAGTCTGTTCAATGACCATTGAAACTGATCATCAACAAGGCATCCCCTGAAGACAAAGAAGTCATGCTCAAATAACCATCAGCGAGGTCGAATAATTAGCTGATGACAGAGACATCGTAGCTTGTGATCTGAAGACGGATTCAGTGGTAGCAAAATGTCCACTACATGCATGACAATCTAAAGACATCAAGATGCAGCAACCACTAATATTCATCAGTATCGGTGATCAATTCGATGAGCAGTATCTTGCCTCTTGCCCCTAAAGTTTATGTTTGTCTTATTACCTTATGCACAAAATGATTACATATCTTTCTAACACAAGTACAAAATGACAGTCACTTTACTGTTCCCTCCGTACTTATCAGCCTATAAGGCAACTGTTCACTATAAGCACTTTTTTGCCCATAGACGCATAAGTATTTGTTTATAGTAAATAGTACACTTGGACCATTCAATACATAACGTGTGTAAAAGGTGACCCTGCCATGCGTTAAATGCATGAGATATAAATTGACGTAGAAAGTATTCTTCAAATACAACTTCTTCCTCAATCTTTATATCCCAAATCCATTTACTCCCCTTATTTCTTCTAAGTTCTTTTTTACTCTTCTTACTCACTAATGCATAGTCAAAGTATTGTAAAACTTAAGATTGTTTATATTAGGTTTATCTTTTTCTATATTCCGCAACAATTTTGTAGATTTATGTCTGTTTAATACAAAGAATTTAAAAGTGAAAAATAGGTGTGATTGTATTTATCCCCCTTCTACAATCCTTACAACTTGAAGGTCACCTTATTGGGACCAAAAATTTTGTTTACATTCTTTATTTTCTATTAAGAGATATATTATATGTTAATATATTAGTAGCCTAGTGGTCGGTAACATCCTTGGGAGAGACAGTACTTGGTAACATCATGGGGTGAGCATGTAGCGATACCCTGACCATAGGTCGGCTTTCAGGTTGATTTATAGTCGTTGAGGATTAGTCAAGTGCCCGTATGGATCCTAGATAATTTGTCGACTTCGTGTCAGGACGTGTGCATGTGTTATTTGCCGTTAAAAAAACTTACATCCTCTTTCTTTTGGCGTTTGAATTGAAATAGGAAACATCGTGCTCTTCCCCTTTATTATCCTTCGTATTGTTGTTGTCCTCTATCGCATCCACTATCACTCTACTTCCATAATTTATGTTCGCGGTAGCGGTCAAAATCTGATCAATGCTTTTACTCTTCCATCAACCACCACCGTTCATCTTCTTAATCCATCACTGTTTTCCTACATCAATATTGTCCGTCTTACAAGGGATGGAGCAACCATTTGAGGTATGGTATCCTTTAAAAGCGAAAAAAGTTTTAGGGTTAAATACATTTATTTTAAGTGAAACCATGAACATTAAATTAGGTTAACTCAAATCCTCAAATTTTGAATTTTGCTAGAAAAATATGCAGTTTCTAGGTCATGTACTTAACACATAGAAAATTAAGATAGATTCGATCAATACCAAGACGGTTACGGATTAGGTGTTGCCAATGAAGATTCAGAGTTTTTCGAGTTTGGTAGACTATTATTAAAGGTTCATCTAGGACTTCTCCAAAATGGCATCCCTTTGGCTATATGTACAATGTAATCATTTAAGTTCGATTAGGGGAAAATAAGAAGAGGCATTTCAGATACTTAAATCAAATTTAGTAGTGTACCAAAACTAGCTTTACTAAAGGGAATATAAGACTTTGTTGTGTATAGTGAATTATTGCTACTTCAAAGATGGGGCTAGGTTGTGTAGAGATGTAGCAGGTGAAGATTATTGAATATGCATCATGTTGGTTAAAAAGAGCATGAAATGAAGTATCTAACTTATGATATGGAATTGGTTGCGGTGTTGTTTACATTAAAGATTTATAGATACTACCTATATGGTACAAAGTGTATGATCCAAATGGATCATAGGAGCTTGAAGCACCTTTTTTTATTAGAAGGAATTAAACATGATTACACAAAGAAGGTGAATGGAACTACTTAAAGATTGTGATCATGAAATACACTATCATCCAGGTAAGGCAAAAGTGATTGGTTGTGCCTTAAGTAAAAAAGACAGGCAATTTGAGTTCGAGCAATGAGAATGAATTTTAAGGTGGATCTCATAGATACAATACAAGATTCTTATAATTAATCATTTCTCGAAGAAAAATTTAAAAAGGGAAAGAGCAGTCCATCAAGTCCAGTTATTGATAACGGTCACAATTTGGGATCTTTTGGTCAAACTAAGTTACTTTTAAACCATAAAACCAGGGTTTCTATTCCGGATGATGGCCACTCACCATCTGTTTATGTCTTTGAAGATATCACAGACACAAACGACAAATCGTCTAAAGAATTCGAGCCATTTTTAAGCAAATGGTCTCCACCTAGATACCTATGGAGAGGGTTATCGGTTTTCATCTTGGCTGGTCAGGTGATAATAAGGATACCTAACGGTAAAATCCACTAGAGAAACACCCTCCAACAGCTAGAAAGAGTCAGTCCAAAATCAATCGGTGTCTGTCTCTTAACATCCGCTTTCGTGGGCATGGCTTTCACCATTCAGTTCGTTAGGGAGTTCACAAGATTAGGTCTGAATAGGGCCGTTGGTGGTATCCTAACGCTGGCATTCACACGTGAGTTAATCCCCGTGATCACTTCAATCATCGTTGCGGGTCGTATCGGGAGCGATGCAGGTCTCCGAGCAAATCGACACTTTACGGGTTTTGGGTACCGATCCGGTTGATTATTGATAACTCCAAAATTATACATGTTTTGGTAGTTTCGGTTTGTAATGTTTAACCCCATTTTAACTCATTTCTTGGATGTTTTACTCACAAAAGCTACTGAATCTTGGTTTTACAGGTTTTGAAGGCCATTGAGCGGAAAAGTACTAAAAGTTGTGAAAAAGTGGGAAAAAAGTGCAAAAGTGGAACAGAGAGCTTTCGCGTCCGCGAAGCTTATACTTTCGCGCCGCAAGGTGTGGAAATGTGACATCCGTCAAATTTCGACATTCAGGTCAGCTACCTGTTTATTTAGATCAGCAGCTTTCCCGTAAGCAGAAAAAGTAAAAATTAAGTTACCTGAACAATTTAGGTTAGTTGCGTGACAAAGTTAGGCAGAAATCCTAAAAGTTCCGAAAACTGCCCGAAAAAGCCCGAACCGGCCCGAAAGCATCCGATAATCCTAAAATGCCAAATTCAAAGTAATTTTTGGAAATTTAAGTTATTTTGTTTAAAATGTAGGTAAACTGACCTAAATAATCTAAAACCACCTTCGAAAAATCGGTTCTCGCCGAAACCCGACACTGCGTTTGAAAATGCAGTGTAAAATCCTACACTTTGTAAAAAAAAAAAAAAAATAAGATGAGAGGGTGGGGTGGGCCCCACATGGCCGGCCACCCCCCTCCCAAGACTCTCTCTCTCTCTTTTCTTTAAACACTCCCATTTCCCAACCCTTCTCATCATTTCACTTTTTCAAATCTCTCTCTCTCTAAACTCATTTCTCTCTAAAAATCCTCTTAATTTCCAGCCTTTAATCCATCTTCAAATCAGATTCTTAGGGTTTAAGAACACATTCAAAGATCAAAGTATTATAATCTCAAAGGTAAGAGCTTTATGTACATGTTAAACTTCATATTTGAGCATTTTTAACTTCATTTTCGAGTTTTATCAAGGATTCAACCTACTTTCATGGATTTTTAATCCTCTTGTTGTTTGGGGATGAGATACAACCTTAGAAATGTGTTAAAACACTCTATGAAGGTGAAAATCCATGAATCCCCCATAAGAACACAAGTTTAAATGCAAAAATCCTTGTTATTGTTGTTTTTGACCATCAATCTTGGGCTAGACTTGTTTAATAGTTCATGCATGAGCTTTGATGGTATCAAATCATGTTTAGTTTGTTTTTCACTTGTACAATCTGATTTGGGGATAAAATAGCAAGAAAAACCCCAAAAAGTTATGATTTTATGTGTTTTGATGGTGGAAATGATGTTTGATCTTTGACAGATTCTGTCAATACTTTTGCATGTACTTTACACGACCCAAAAAGGGTCTTTTTGTATTCATTTCTTTATGAAATTTTTATGGGTTGATATTTAAGGTGTTAGGGTTCAAACCCCACTGGATTTGCATAAAAACACCAAGATTTGAGTTCAAACCATCTTGAAACATTTTCGTGTGCAACAGCACTTGGTCAGGAACTTGAGTCACATTCATGCATGCCTAACTCCTTGATAAATCATCCAAACTACAAACTTTTTGATTCTAAACTCAAGTATTCTGAGTTAGCTTTCTATAGAATCCAAAATCATGTCATTTAGAGGAGTTTTGAGAGTCTAACCAATGAAAACAAATTGATGGTGCAATCTGTCCCAAGATGGCAGATCCACATGCACAACTTCAAAGAGGCATATCTCCCTCAAAAATCACTCTAATGATTTGAAACTTGTCTCATTAGCTTGGTATGTGTGTTGGCTAGAAAATCCCTTTTGAAATTCGTGAATTAGTGGTGTAATAAAATATCTATGAGTTAAACTTCACTTAAAGGTATTCTGGAATTTCAGATTGTACCACTGATTTTGTAAAATTGTTTAAAAATAGTAAAAGAACTCTAAAAATAATGAAATTTGGTGAGATTGTTCCTAACATCCCCTAATTCAGAGGGTAAAAATTTAAGGACTTAATATTTAGAGGACCTAAGTTCAAAGTAGTAATTTTTACAACCCAAAATTGTTGGCAGATTCTGGAAATTTCATGAAAATCCAAATTTATAAACTTTGAACTTCCAAAATGTTTGGAAGACTTTAAAATGTGATAAAATGAATTTTCACTAGATTGGACTATAAAAATAACATAATGGCATTATATGGATTTCGGTACGATCGCTGATAAGGACCGTTGAACCTAGAACTTACGTTAAAATTACGTGTTTGATAGGGCGACCATAGTTCGGAGCCGGGAATTAGATCACGCACCAACTCTTACGAATCCGCACTAAACGTTTGAGGTGAGTATTCACAGCCCCTTTTTACCGTTTTACGAAGTTTTTGGGGTGAAAAGCATGTGTATGAATGTGCCTATTTGTGAACTTGTTGCGAAATGAAATGAATTATCGAAAGGAAACGATTTATTGAGATAAATGAAATGAAATGTTTTACTGAATTGATATGAAATGTTTTCATAAAATGAAATGAATTGTTATGTGAGCATTGAAATGAAATGATTTGGAATGCACTTCGTGAATCAAAATGAAATGAAATGAAATGAATTTTGAGCACCAAATCCAAATGAAATGAAATATTTTATGAGATAAATTTTAGATATGTTGAAACATGATATAGTGAGCACAAAATGAAAATGTCCCCTGCACTACTATTAACCCTTACAAATTGGGCCTATGATACAAGTGGATAGCGCTATTTGGATTGACATACCCACCTAGAGCTGACGAGTAATAGGTGCACTGTATTGAAAAATATTCACCCCGGCTGGAATTAGTTTTCCCCCGGCAAGGTTGGATAGGGGCGTAGCTATGTCACAAATGAAGGATTGTAGTAACTCACTAATGCATATCATGTAATTAACACATCACCTAGGAAATTTACTCACTGTTTGATACCAAACTGCTATTTTTGGGGTGAATGAACCGATTCACCAAACTGTTTACAAGAATGTTGCGAACAAACGTTTTATCGGGATTGATGTTGTACATAACTGTTTTGTACCAATGAAAACCTGTGAACTCACCAACTCTTGTAGTTGACACTTGTTTAACATGCTTTTCAGGAAATCCGAAAGTTTGACCAGGTCATTAGTGGAATGTTATGTTCACCAGTCAAGACAATATTTATTTTGTTTAAGTCTGTAAAATTTGAATTATGGTTGGGTTGTAATACTTTTAAACTATTTAAATTTATATTATGAATGATTGGTGTGGTTATCTCCTATCGCAATGAAATCTTAACTGTCACACCTTGCGGTTCCGCTTTAGCGGGGTGTTACAGGAAATTCTAGAAGATTCCTGCTTTTGGTGGATTTCACGTTGGAGTTTAGAAGTTTAGCGTCGCGAAGTGTTTGAAGACCCTCTATGGAATATTCTAGAAGGAGAAATGAAAGATTAGGGTTCGATAAGTGTCTCGCGCCGCGAAGCTGCTGCCTCGCGATAGCGAAGTGGGCCGAACAGCTTTTATAAATACTGGCTTTCACCCTGATTTGGAAACATAGAGTCATAAATTAAATAGCTTTATTCCAGAGTTAGTAGTCAGAAAAAGTGAGAGAGTGTTGATCGTGAACGAATTGTTACCCGGGGTCTCTTGTCCGGTATTCGATCATCTACAGTTTCACGGTCGGTATAAAGTCTGTTCTTTTATTCATGCTTTTTGTTTTTATAATGTCTAGTGAGTAGTTTTATTTAGTAGTACTTATTGTGGTTTTTGAAGAACCTTGTTGGATGATGTTTTGGTATTAATTGAATTATTAGCTTGTTTGATTAATTGAATGTTTGTCTTTGATTCCAAGGTTGGTGTTTTGGCTGTGGCTATCTGAACTTGTTGGTTGGGTGTATCTATTGTTAGATAGGTAGACTCCTTCGGGTTAATCAACCTCCTTTACCTCTCATTCTGGTGACGCGGAGTAAAGTGGTAATTAGCATGCTTGAACCAAAAGTAGACTATTTAGTAAGATCCCACAACCTAGCATTAATTAGGGTGACTTTTGCTAGACTGCCTGACAACCAGTCCTTGTAATTGGGCCGGGAGACCAACCTGGTTTATAATCAAAGGTAAAACATGTTAGGGTGCTTTTAGCTTAAATTCCTACAATAATTAAATAAACTATACTTTTGTGACTTAATTAACTCATCCACAAAGGGATTCAACCTAAACCATAATAAGTACTATCTTGTCTAATAACCGTTTTAAAGTAAAGTTTTAATCTTTTTAGTGTTTTAAAATAGCTTTCAAAAGAAAACCCCCCTTTTAGGTTAATTGAACTTTATAAGGTTTCTCTTGAATAATTTGACCGTTCCCAGTGGTAAGAACGATACCCGGACTTTCCTAAACTATATTGCTTTCGATCAGGTACACTTGCCTGTGAGTATAGTGATTGGTTAGGTTATTTTGTGGTTAAACTTGGTTTTGTTTTATTATATACATTTTACACCAACAATTATTTGGTGATCCCAAGAGTCATTGCTTCTTATGTCGTTTTACCGTTTTTTACCCTCATTTGTTTCACGGTCGGGATGGCATCTAGCGCGCTTTTGGCGGATGGGGTTTACAGGATTAACATTAATATAATCTTGGATTCGGCCCAAAGGGCGCTTAGACCGTGGGATATAATTAGCGCAATGATTAAGTCTCAGGTATTTGGTGGGATCATATCGGTTGTTAGTTGCACTTGGGGGGTTACAACTTTGGGAGGTGCAAAAGGCGTTGGAGAGTCGACGACTTCTGCCGTCGTTCTTTCGCTTGTCGAGATTTTATAGTCGATTTCATGCTTTCTTATTGTTTCTTTCAAGGAGTGGGGGGGGGTTCGCTCAAGAATTTGTAATTGTTGATTGGATAATATAATCACGATTATGTAGGTTTAGACCTTTCTCTATGATTGTTGTTTGTTTGTTCAGTTAGGGGTGTTCATCTAAACTGCTAAACTGTATGAACTAAACCGCCTGTACTGCGACTTGTAGTTTAGAACTTTTGCAATGTTGTTTGCAGTTTGCGGTTTTACCAAATCGCACTATGGTATAGATTGTGGTTTTGAATCATTAAACCGCAATTCAAACTGCATCGTGTTGCACATGTTTGTCTAATTTAAGAGTTACGTTATATATACATTATCAAATTAATGGAAAATAGGCTAGCATATTATTGATTATTTATTAGTTTTTTCACGTTTCTTTTTGAGTTTTTGATAACATATTTCTTATTTAAGTCATTTTCTTTTGTCTATTATCATACTTATAATGTAATTTATTTTTAATTTTACTTGTTAGGTGTGTCGGATTAATTATATAACTTTTTAGTTTGTTTTACACTATTTTAATTATACACTAGTTAATGACCCGTGTAATATACGGGTAATTTAAACATATTATTTTAATTCTAATAACAATAGACCTTTGCATTATAAAGTTCATAGTATTTCACTACAAATTAAACGTAATATCCAAAATACACATGAAAGAGTGATATAACCGTTCCATGAATACATATAAAACAAGAGTTCTCCGTTATCAAAATATTAAAATCATACAGCAAAAACCTTCATTAACCCCGAGAACAGGGCGATAAGCTTAGGAACATACAACACCACACAATTGGACTAAAAACTAAAAAAAATCCTGATATAAAACAAAATAACATTCATAAATTAAATTAAAGCATGAAATACGAAATGCAAAAACTAATAGTCTTAAACATAAAGGTAGTAAGAGGAAATATCCAATAATATTCAAGGCTTTTCAATTTTAACGACCACGAGCTTCTTCTTGGTGGATGAGTGGTGGTCCATTTCCTTATCATCTATTTCCCTAACACGTTTAGCGGGAGGAATGCTTCCAAAGTTGTATTCAACATCTGTTTGGCCCAAAGAATCTTCGGTACTTGACAAAACATCCTTCATAGAAATGAGAATAAATCTTCATTAAAAATTGACCTCATTATAGTAATACATTTGTTAGACAAAACATCCATATGATGCATATCATTACTAACATTAGAATCAAAGCAGCCATTAGACGATTCATCATTCTTTATTGATGCCATTGCAACAACATCCTACACATTTCAAGCAAAACATTAATAAAATCAACATAGGAAATTATATAAAATTGATAACAAAGAATACTTGTAACACCTCATGAACATCATAGTCTTTAACCATTGATTCTATGACATCATTATCGTCACATAGCTTCAACACAGTGTATGAACTGTAACCAGTTCTTATATTGAAGTCCGACACATCAATTTTGAAAATCAGCCTCTTATTGGGAATTTGATTCAACTATTTAGGGATACCATCAACTTTTCCATCCTAAAAGTATTTTCATTTGTAAAATTTAGTGTATGAATAGACAATACAAAGAAAGTTTTTGTCATATCATAAAACAAATATATGTCATAGTACATGTGGTTGCCTTTCAAGAATGTCTACAACAGTTGCCTCGGTTAGTAACCTACGCACCTCACGGTGAAACAACACAAATGACGTAGTCTCTGTTCCATCTTGAACACTAACAACCACTTAAAACCTAAAAACAGAAAAAAGATGTAATGCTCGAGAACATTATATAATCAATATATATTCATTGTTAAGTATAAAGTAGTAAACTTTGGATCATTAAATATGGATTAACAGAGTTATGTAAATGGACCCACTTTGGAACAACATTATGTGTAAATACCTTGGAAAAGCCGAATTAACAACGCATTGACAGTTGCGACAAAACAAAGTGTTGTCATTAGCGTTATTAGAATCAGATTCATCCATATCTTCAAGATCAACAATACTTGAGTTAGGAACAACCTTACAATTACACTTTCGACACGCCAAGTAGTACCAACCCTTTCCTTCTTTAATAGACTTGATAGTACCAAGTACTACACATTTCAACTCCTATAAAACATCTTGCCAAATTAACATTATATTTTTCTAATAGATAAATACCTTAAAGAAAGACAAAAACCAATGACCTATGCAATAAGAATACAAGTTTTCCTTGTATTGCACGATGGGTAAGAGTGCCTAGTTTTAAGTTAGTGGGGTATTAGTTGCTTTCTATTTGTAGTGGTTTCTAGGCTATTTATATTTGAGTTATATACAATCATTTCATCATATTATACAATTTTATGATGTATAATAAGATAATGAAATCTAAAAATATTTAATATTAGTCTTATTTTATTGTAACTTATTATATTTAAAATGAATTTTAACACCCGGTTAGACTGCTGCTAGGTGAAAACAACAGCCATATAGGAGTCTTTACACATGGCTATCTGAACGAATAAGTTCCAAGTCTCGTTAAGCTTATTAAGCATATTGTGTTGTTTGTGCAGCCCGATATCCTCAAAGAAAGATATCCTCAGAGATCGAACCATGTCGTACCAGTCTGTGAATTTATTATCACCTCAAGGGTTCATGCTTTGGATTCCAATTCCTTCAGGATTCCAATTCCCACAGGATTCCAATTCCTTCCAAAACATTCAATGCGAACCAAACGCCACCGTTTATGGTATTCTCATGACTCACCTTTTGATTTGCTTGCTTATACAGATAGTGACTATGGAGGTGCCAACATGGATAGAAAATAGTGAAACTTGGTGAGATTGCAAAAGCCGTAAACCTTAAAGTTGCCGAAGAGGTTACAAGTTCAGATATCCTCCAGCTTGTGGATTCTCTTCCAAAACTTGAGATGCTTACTTTAGATTTTGCAGCGTGTCACACGGTATGGCATATACATTAAGTAGAATTAGGTTTGAATCAGTAGATGGACAAACCAAAGTAACATGATTTTGGTCAATATCACATGTGATTTCACCTCTTATTCAAGTGAGCTGATCAAAATATTTTCTTGATTGTTTTTTTAGTTCCATTGGTTAGTGGTTTATGATGTTATTCATTATTACAAAGGCAAGAATATAGTTTTTCATACAAAATGTTATATAAGATGTCATTTTAAAGAATTAGAATCTTATTTGATAAGCGTTTGCGATATAAAAATGTTATATAAGATGTTGTTCTAATAATGGATTGAATTCAATCCATTATTAGAACAACATCTTATATAACATTTTTATATCGCAATCGCTTATCAAATAAGATTCTAATTCTTCAATCCATTATTAGAACAGCATCTTATATAACATTTTTATATCGCAAACGCTTATCAAATAAGATTCTAATTCTTTAAAATGGCATCTTATATAACATTTTGTATATATATATATATATATATAGAGAGAGAGAGAGAGAGAGGAAAGTTCAATTGCGAACCACTTTTTCATTGTGAACGTGAGGACAACCGATAGCGCGACACATGGCGGCTTTGAGTGTGATCCCCTCCTTTAATTCAATGCCACGTCATGTCCACGACGGATGACTAGACGCAATTCATGGGAGGGCAGACCCCAATTTAAAAGCAACCAAAATCCAGACCCCAATTTAAAATTGGGGGTTTATCAATGACAAGAAGAACAAAAAGAACATGCAAATAAATTACAGAGTCGATCAAATAAATTACAGAGTCCAATTTTAGTCGATTAAAGAGTCGATTCATGAATTCAGGTAGTAAATTACATTTGCTATACGAAATATGCCTTCAGATTCAAAGTAATGAAAGAAAGCTTACATTGGACGAAGATTGACAGAGTTCTTCACCATACGATCTTTTTCTTGTTCTCATAATGAATTCGGATGCTATTCAATGAAAGCTGAGAGGAACTGGGAATTGGCAAAAATGTGATGGGATGTAAAGCTGAGAGGAGCTGTAGGGCAATGAAAGCTCTAGGGAAGTTGCAGGTGAGCAGCTGAAGGGGAATAAAAGCTATTCAATGACTCTAAAATTGAAAAAAAAAAGACTTTAGTTAATTAATGATTTTGTATTTTTAAGATGATAAAAGTAACAACCGAGAGCACGACACGTGGCGGCTTTGATGGTGGTCTCCTCCTTTAATTCAATGCCCTCCCATGAATTGCGTCTAGTCATCCGCCGTGGACATGACGTGGCATTGAATTAAAGGGGGGACCACACTCAAATTGAAAAAAAAGACTTTAGTTAATTAATGATTTTGTATTTTTAATATGATAAAAGTAACAACCGAGAGCACGACACGTGGCGGCTTTGAGTGTGGTCTCCTCCTTTAATTCAATGCCCTCCCATGAATTGCGCCTAGTCATCCGCCGTGGACATGACGTGGCATTGAATTAAAAGAGGGGACCACACTCAAAGCCGCCACGTGTCGTGGTCTCGGTTGTTACTTTTATCATATTAAAAATACAAAATCATTAATTAACTAAAGTCTTTTTTTTTCAATTTTAGACTCATTGAATAGCTTTTATTCCCCTTCAGCTGCTCACCTGCAACTTCCCTAGAGCTTTCATTGCCCTACAGCTCCTCTCAGCTTTACATCCCATCACATTTTTTCCAATTCCAAGTTCCTCTCAGCTTTCATTAAATAGCATCCGAATTCATTATGAGAACAAGAAAAAGATCGTATGGTGAAGAACTCTGTCAATCTTCGTCCAATGTAAGCTTTCTTTCATTACTTTGAATCTGAAGGCATATTTCGTATAGCAAATGTAATTTACTACCTGAATTCATGAATCGACTCTTTAATCAACTAAAATTGGACTCTGTAATTTATTTGATCGACTCTATAATTTATTTGCACGTTCTTCTTGTTCTTCTTGTCATTGATAAACCCCCAATTTTAAATTGGGGTCTGGATTTTGGTATTTGCATGTTCTTCTAGTCATTGATAAACCCCCAATTTTAAATGGGGTCTGAATTTTGGTTGCTTTTAAATTGGGGTCTGGATTTTGGTTGCTTTCTGATTATAAAATTTCCTCCTGTAATAGAATTAATACATTTTAAAGTGAGTCGTTGTAACTTCTGACCACCAGTATGAAATAATCTTAGCTATGTTAGGCAAACTAGTTATATATCAGTAAAAATATACAACAAGAGGTAATTACTACTACCAGTATGAAATTTTAAAGTGAGTCCGTTGGTTATGGCTGCTGCTGTTGTTGCTTCTTTATCTTCTTCTTCTTCTTCTTCAGTAATCACTACTAACAAGTACATTGTTTACAGATAGTTTATGCAGACAGGAGAAGACCAAAAAAACAGGTAAGTTTACCGAAAAAACAGGTAAGTTTCATTAATCTAACAAGTACATTGTTCATCATGTGTGTTTCAATTGACCCATATAGACTTAGGTAGCGTTTGGTTCGCGGAATGGAATTCGGTGGAATTGGAATTCATCAAGGAATTTGACTTTGAAGGAATTGGAATTGGAATTTGACCACACATTTTGGTCGTGTTTGGTTGAATGGAATTGGAATGAAATTGTAAATGGTAAAATGAAACCGGAAAGAACGAGAAACTAAAACCGAAAAACCGAAACCGGAAAAACCGAACCAAAAATCGAAAACGGTTTTCGGTTTATGAGTTATCCTATGGAATGATGAAATCCATGGTTGAAGGAATTTGAAGGATTCCTTAGTAACATTCCATGAACCAAAATGAACCATGGAATTTGGTCAATGGAATTCATCATTCCAATTCCATTGAATTCCGTCGAATTGCACGAACCAAACGCCCCCTTAGGGTTTGAATTTTTTTTTTTTTTGAAAAATTTGACCCTACCTGGAGTAGTTATAACCCATCTATCATAGACAGGGCATCTGCCACTGTGTTTTCTGTACCCATTTCGAAGAGGTGTAACTATCTTCTGTTCAAGCAGATGTTTGAGACTAAAAACATTTGTCTCTTCCCTTTACAAACCCTGTTATGCCATAGTGACTCAAGCTTCTGTGTTGTCTGCTTCAAAAATGTGAATGAAGTTGTCTGCTTTTTCCCTGAACCTCTTTTCCGATAGTGACTCAAGCTTCTGTGTAAAGAGAAGCTTGAAATGTTGATCAGAAGAGTAATAATTGGAATCTAATAAAACATCAACAAGGGTTCATGAAAATTGTAATCCCTCCATTAGCTAGCTACCACTTTGCAAAGTATTTTGTTCAAAAGCATGCAACAATGATCTCATATTTAGGATTCAAAGCATACTCCTTGATGTTCAAATATCTTGGAAAGTAGAGCTGTGCATCTTGTCAAACCTCTTACCTTGGTTTGGGATGAAGAATACAAGAGATTAAAGAAGACATGAAAGATTTCGATTGGTATGTACTAATTATATTCTTTTAAAAATGTGATTTGTTATAACATATTTCTTCTTTTATATATATGTTAGATTTGTTATCATCATATTACATAGTTGTGTTTACATTTGTATCACATTGATTGATTATAATTTTGGTATTTCTATATAGATTTACTTCTTAATGAAATTTGATTTTTAAGGTTGCAATAATAAACAAGATGAGATCCAATAGTTGAAGATGGAAAATTTTCCTTTTGTGTTGGAAGAAGAATACAAGAGTTAAAGAAGACATGAAAGATTTCTTAGGCCACATGCACCCAACCCAATCAACCCACTCAACCCACTCACTTTTTGAATGTCACATCAGCTTCCACATCAGCTTTTGGTCAACCCTCTCTTTACCCTCCCATAACCATCTACAACACACACCCAACCCTCCCAACCCTCTCACTTTTCAATTTATTTTATTTATAATTAATTAATTAATAATAAGATTAATAATTAATTAACTAAAAATTAAAATTACATAATTAATTAACTAAAAATTAAAATTAAACATTACATAATTAAATAAAATAAACTAAAACATAAAATAAACTAAAAATTACAAGCCATATTTGGCTTTGATCTCCTCTTTTCGTTTCAAAGTATCGAAGAGCTTTTTACCCCGGAGATGGCCGTGCGAGGTGGTCAAAAACTTAATGTCTTCCTCTTGTTAGGTCGTTGGTGAAAGTTCTTCCTCATCGGAAGTGTCTTCCTCTTTTACGGGTTGGTAATTGGGTTGGTAACCGGGTACAAATTGTGGTTGATAAGGACTACCCCAATCGGTTGGAGGAAAATGTGGATTAGGCCACGAAGGAAACGATTGATAAGGACATAGTTGAGGAGCTTGTGAAGAGCTCCCGGGTTGATTGGGTTGTGAAGAGCTCCCGGGTTGAGGAACTTGAGGATGAGTAATTGTGATAGAAAAACCTTTCGGCGAAATGTCGAGATTGTAATCGGGTGGATATTCTGGAGGGAACCCGGTATGCGTAACGTCGACTTTGAAAGAGGGCTTCGAAGGGGTCTCGGGTTCCGCCCGACGTTTACATTTCGCGCGCCGTGATGCGAGGTTTCGATCGTTTGGATTCATCGTTTGAAGAGTGGGAGGTTTGAAGAATTGGAGGTTGTTTGTGTGAGAGAAGAGTTGAAGAATTGAAGGTTGTTTGTGTGAAAAAAGAAGTTGGGTTAAATGAGTATTTATAGGAATAAAAATTGAAAAAAAAAAGTAAAAAAAAAAATTAAATAAGTTACCGTTGAAGAGAGCCGTTTGCCAAAGGCTCTCCCAACCCAAACAACTCCCAAGCCGCCGGCTTGCCCAGCCCATGCACCCAACCCAAAGAAGCCGCCGGCTTTCCTTCCCTCCTACCCGCTGGGAACCCATACACCGGTGCAAGCAGCCTTAGAGGTATGTACAAATTATATTCTCTTAAAAATGTGATTTGTTATTACATATTTCTTTTTTTCTATATTGTTAGATTTGTTATTATCATAATACATAGTTGTGTTATTGATTTGCTTTTTCATTACTTTCTTTAATATCTTAATGCAATTTGCTTTTGAAGGTTGCAATAATAATCGAGATGAAATCCAAGAAATTCCTTTGGTGCCGGATGAAGAAGATGAGAGTTGAAGTAACCATGAAAGATTTCAAATATGTATGTGCAAATTATATTCTTAAAAAATGAGTTTTGTTATTACATATTTTTATTTTCTATATTGTCTTAAATCATTTTATGTAGTTTTAAATCCACTATTTAGTTTTTAAAATTTTACAAGATAAAAAGTTACCTAATTGTACACATACACTCGTATTTATACATCAAGAAGCGGACCCTAAGCCCATCCCATTACAAGTTAATTCCCAAGCCCATTACAACAATGTAACATCCTATTTTCAAAAACGGGATTTTTTAAGGCTTTAAATAAAAAGAATTTAATAAATAAATTTATTACGAAATAAATATGTTTTCACGGCCAACCGGCTCAATAAATGCCAACTAAAAATAAGTAACTAAAAATCTCATTTAATTATAAAATAAAAACCCACAAATAAATGCCAAGGTGTCGCTAGAACCGTCATCCACAGGAAAATCAAGCTGGGGCCTTGCCCTTATCCACTTCCAAACCAGAACCTGAAAAAAAAGTAAACAACGAAAGGGTAAGCGAAAACGCTTAGTGAGCTAGCACTATGCCTATTTCATACTGCCACGCGGGCACATACCACAACCGGTGCTATCACAATCACACATACCAATCACATCATATCCACATCTTAACGGTTTCCCGCTCTTCGGATCGCCCCGCAATCCGGCCTTAGTGGTTACCCACTCTTCGGATCGTCCCATGACCCGGCCCTAGTGGTTACCCACTCTTCGAGTCGTCCCACGACCCGGCCCTAGTGGTTACCCACTATTCGAGTCGTCCCACGACCCGGCCTTAGCGATTACTCGCTCTTCGGATCGTCCCTTGACCCGGCCCATCGAACACATCAACATACATATATATATACATGTTATAACACAACGCACGTAAAACCCAGTCACAAATATAAAAGTAACTCAACCAAATAATAAACCATTCTCATGAGAATATAAATTTCCGTTTGCTTAGGACACGGATCTGCCCCCACAACTCATCAAGGGCATGGGGTTCCCTTCACACACAATCATGCATACATATACACGAAACAATATAAAACAAGCACAGTGTAACTCACCTGGATCGCAGCGATAACCAACGCACGAAACTAGCCCGATCCCTCTAACCGAAACCTGTATCTGTAATGATTACAGCTAAAAATTAGGGCCTTTAATCAGTCCTAAAAGAAGCCTAAACAAGTCCCTAAGAAGTCCCATAAACTACCTCGACCAAACGGTTTAAAACGGACTCAAAACGGAAGTCGCGGGTTGCGACTACTGATAACACCAAAATTATACATGTTTTGGTTGCGCGTAATCGTATGACTTTACCCCATTTCTCACCCGTTTATGATCATTTCATGCACTAAAAGAGCTTATTATTGTTTGTGAAGGATTTGGAGGCCGTGGAACGGAAAAGTATGAAAAAAGGCGAGAAAACGTGAAAAATGCACAGAGTCAACACAGAAGCTACTTGGCGATCGCGAAATCCTCAACCTGGCGCCGCCAAGTTCGACTGAAGAGAAGACCAGAGTTTGACCTAAGTGTCTGGCGTCGCCAAACCAGCAGCTTGGCGATCGCCAGATGACCTCTGGGCGTTTTCCTTTAAATATCAGCCTCCTCCTTCAGTTCTAAACATGTTCGATACACGAGGGGAGTACAGAGGAACGAGAGTGAGAGTACGAAAGGTGCCGATACGCTGCGGAAGTCGATCTTCGATCATCTATCGTTGTATTGTCGGTATCATGTCGATGTCTACTTTTGTTTGTGTTTATGTTTTCATTATGATTAGTGAGTAGTTTTATTAGTAGTGCTTGTCATGATCGATGAACCTTTATGGATGATACTTTGTGATTAATGTTTACTGGTTTGTTTTGATTAATTGAATGTCTTTTATGGTTCTTTTCTGATTGATATTGTTGTGGCGATTTGAATTCAATTGGTTGGGTGTATTTGTTAGACCAAAGCAGATAGACTCCGAAAGGATAATCAACCTACCTTAGCCTGACTTGGACCAAAAGGTTGTGTTAAGGGGTTACTTTGACCAATAGTGACCAGATAGTAAAAGAGCCATTGCGATATTGATTAGGAAGGATTTACCGATTCTTGATTGTGGACCAAACGATTTAGGATTGGAATTAGGATGATCATATCCTAGTTCATAACCATAATATGCACATGTTAGGGTGTCCCAGACTTAAATTCCTACAATAGTCAAAACAACCAAACCTTCAACCTATTCATATCATCCATATTGGGGATTCACTTTATCATGATAAGTACTGCTGTTTTCCTTTATTATAATCTTAAATCAGTATTTTAATTGTTTTCTTAGTTTTACTTAGTTAATTGTCTTTTTAAGTATTCAAACATTTTTCATACAAAACCCCCCCTTTAGGTTAATTAAACCGATTTAGACTTTAGTCTACGATAACTTGACCGTTCCCAGTGGTAGATACGATACCTGGACTTTCCTACACTATATTACTCACGATCAGGTACGCTTGCCTGTATATGTGGTAAGACGTGGCTAGGCATTAGAGGTTAAAACTTGTTACGCTTTTTATATACGATAATTACCGCATCAAGTTTTTGGCGCCGCTGCCGGGGAACGGTAGTTGTTAGATTTTAGTCTTTATTAGTTTTGTTAATCGATCCTTGTGAGGGATTCTGTCCCTTGCAAGTTTTCTATTTTTTAGTTTAGTTCGTTATTTTTATTTTATTTGTTTCCCGCAAGTTGCCCGTAATCGTTTGTTAAGTTGTCAGGATGGGAGACGATCGACCCATGTGGGATAAGCGATCTGAGGTCCGGTTTACTCCGAGATCCGCGATCAAAAAGACAGATGGTAAAATGGTGGAAATCAATAAAGGACTCATCAAAATGATCAACACCATTTCATTTGACGGAGAACCAAGCGGAAATCCTTACCAACACCTTGAAGCATTCGAGGACATCTGTGAATTAGTCAACACCAAGGAGGATGAGGTAAAACTTCGAGTATTCCCTTTTACTTTGACAAAAAAGGCAAAAGACTGGTTTAAACAACTACTCCCGGGATCCATCACAACCTGGGACGATTTGAAATCTGCCTTTTTGTCAAGGTAGTTTCCCATTTCCAAGGCTCACAAAATAAGAGCTGAAATTCGAAACTTTAAACAAGGAAAATATAGCCTTGTGAAAGCTTGGGGAAGGTATAAGAGTTTATTTTTAGTCTTTCCAAACCATGGTATTAATGATAGAGAAATGATAGATGTTTTTTATGCTGGATTGACTAACGATTCTCGGTTAAGGTTGGATTCATCTTGTGGAGGTATTTTTCCGTATAAGACAGTGAAAAAAGCGCGTAAACTCTTGGACGACATGGAAGCATACTCTCTGGATTGGTCTACCGACGAGGAACAAGAGGAGACCCAACCAGCGCATCTAAATGTGGTGTCATCATCCGACGAGCACATCCACGCAACTAAGGACTCCACCGAGACGCCAAACCATCTTTCCAAGCTATATAGCGGGGTAATCGAACAATTATTCCATCAATTCTCCCAAGAACAAGGAAAGATGGGTGCGGGTGTCGAACAGAAAATGCAGGGGTTTGTAAACTTTATTGCAGGATTATATCGAGGCGCAGATCAATTCCTCCGAGACGTCAAGGAAACATTTCCTCATATGGAGGCGAAAGCACAGGCTGAAGTGTTCACAACCACAAGAGGAGGTAAGGTAGTTGTAGGACCACCTATGCCTCAAACTAATCAAATTCCTAATATGCAGGTTGTTGAACCCGAGGTAGAATTACCATCACGACCAACAAAAGAGGTCAGGGAGGAAGCAGTCAGACCAAGGGAATCTACAACACCACATGTGCCTACACGAGTACCATACCCTGCACGACTACGGAAAGAAAAGAAAGAGGCCCAATATCGTAAGTTTATTGACTTGATTAAACGAGTGGATATTAATGTACCTCTTGTGGATTTAATTGCAGGCGTACCGAGTTACGCAAGATTTCTCAAGGAGTTGGTGGCTGATAAAGCAAGGATGGGAACGGAAGAAATAGCCTTTCTGAATGTCGAATGCTCAGCTACACTTTCAGACACCCTCAAAAAGGGTGATCCAGGGAGTTTCATTATCCCTTGTTATTTTGGTAAAAGTGTTTCATGTAGAGCCCTAGCAGACCTAGGAGCCAGTATAAACCTGATGCCATTATCCTTTTATCAAAAACTGGGATTGAATGATCTAAAAAGCACAAGAATGACCATCCAACTAGCTGATAGATCCATAAAATACCCTGTAGGAATAGCTGAGGATGTCATAGTTCGGGTAGACAGGTTTGAATTCCCCGCCGACTTTGTGATCTTAGACATAAAGGACGAGGTTAAAGTACCTCTAATCCTTGGTCGTCCGTTCCTCAACATGGCCAGTGCCATTATTCATGTAGCCAAAAGATAACTTAGTCTAGGAATTGGTGAAGACCGAATCACACTTTCCATTGACGGGATTCCGAACTATAATGAGTCTATAAATACTCTAGACAGCCTAGATGACTTCACCAAACCACTTGAATCAGAGCCTAATGATTATCTTTTTGAATCAGGTGAATTGGAAGAAAGCCTAGCTGTTGAGAAAAAAGATGGGATGAAGCCGTGGAGGAAGAAGAAGAGGACTTCGAGGAGTTAAAGCAGGAAGACAAGATCAGAGTAAAGACATCTTTGGAGGAACCACCAGATTTGGAATTAAAGGACCTTCCCGAGCACCTCGAGTACCAGTTTCTTGAAGGTAACAATACTCTCCCGGTAATTATCTCTTCCTTGCTAACAGCCAATGAAAAAGAGAGACTTGTTGAGGTTTTGAAAAAACACAAAAAGGCTTTAGCTTGGAAAATTTCGGACATTCCCGGAATAAGCCCTTCATTTTGTACACACAAAATTTTAATGGAAGACAATTGTAAACCATGTGTGCAAAAACAAAGGAGGCTTAATCCAAAAATGCAAGAAGTTGTGAAAAAGGAGGTTATCAAACTGCTTGATACTGAAATCATTTACCCCATTTCTGACAGTCCTTGGGTAAGCCCTGTTCAAGTAGTTCCCAAAAAGGGAGGACTCACAGTTGTCACAAATGATAACAATGAGTTAGTTCCCACTCGTACTGTTACCGGGTGGAGAGTTTGCATAGACTATAGGAAGCTTAACGATGCCACTAGAAAAGACCATTTCCCCTTACCCTTCATTGATCAAATGCTTGAACGCTTGGCGGGAAATGAGTACTATTGCTTCCTAGATGGATTTTCGGGATATTTCCAAATCCCCATTGATCCTGAAGACCAAGAGAAAACGACCTTTACCTGTCCCTTTGGAACATTTGCCTATAGGCGTATGCCTTTTGGGTTGTGCAATGCACCCGCTACTTTTCAGCGATGCATGACAGCCATTTTCCAGGACATGATAGAGAATTGTATGGAAGTCTTCATGGATGATTTCTCTGTTTTCGGTAACTTTTTTGATGATTGTCTAAGCAGTCTAGACAGGGTGTTAGCTCGATGTGAGGAATCTCATCTGGTTCTCAACTGGGAAAAGTGTCACTTTATGGTAAGGGAAGGTATAGTTCTTGGACACAAAATCTCAAAAGATGGTTTGGAAGTGGATAAAGCTAAGATAGACACCATATCGAAGCTTCCTCCACCTACAAACATAAAAGGGGTCAGAAGTTTCTTAGGTCATGCCGGGTTTTATACGAGGTTTATACAAGATTTTTCGAAAATATCTCGACCTCTAACCAAACTTCTTGAAAAAGATGCACCTTTCACTTTTGATGAGAAGTGCATCTCCGCTTTTGAAACTTTGAAACGACATTTGACCAATGCCCCTATCATGGTTCCACCTGATTGGGATCAACCTTTTGAGATTATGTGTGATGCGAGCGATTATGCCGTCGGTGCAGTTCTTGGGCAACGTAAAAACAATCATTTCCAACCGATTTGTTATGCAAGTCGAACTCTTAACGACGCCCAAGAAAACTACACCACGACTGAAAAAGAGCTTCTAGCGGTAGTTTTTGCCATTGAAAAGTTTAGGTCTTATCTTGTGTTGTCCAAAATCATAGTTTACACGGATCACTCTGCCCTTAAATATCTCTTTGCTAAGCCCGATGCTAAGCCCAGACTCATACGATGGATACTTCTGTTGCAAGAGTTTGATATAGAGATAAGAGATAAGAGAGGCGCTGAAAATTTAGCTGCCGATCATTTATCTCGTCTGGAAAATCCATACATGGATTCCGGAGGCATAGAAGTCATCAGGGATAAATTCCCCGATGAGGACCTCAATATGATTAAGACCATAGGAGAAGACCCTATACCTTGGTATGCAGATTTTGCAAACTATCTGGCCGCTGGTGTTCTTGTCAAAGGTATGACTTATCAGCAAAAAGGTAAGTTTTTCTCGGACTTAAAGTATTACTTTTGGTCTAAACCTTATCTGTTCAGAATAGAACCTGATAGGATTCACCGTCGATGTGTCTCCGGCCCTGCTGCTTGGGACATTCTCACTAACTGTCACAAAGGCCCCACGGGAGGCCATTTTGGAGCCAATTTGACCGCTAGAAAAGTCCTCGAGTCCGGATTTTATTGGCCTACGATTTTTAAGGATGCTCACACTCTAATAAAAACTTGTGACGCTTGTCAAAGGGCAGGCAACATCACAAAGAAAGATGAGATGCCCCAACAGAGCATCTCCGTTAGTGAAGTGTTTGATGTTTGGGGAATCGATTTCATGGGACCTTTTCCCGACTCTAGAGGCAACAAATACATCCTTGTGGCGGTTGATTATGTTTCCAAGTGGGCCGAGGCAAAGGCTTCGCCCACGAATGATGCTAAGGTGGTTGTTGACTTCGTGAAATCTCTTGTGTGCAGGTACGGATGTCCAAAGGCGATCATCAGTGATAGAGGAACTCACTTTGCAAACTATCTATTGGAGAAGACCTTAAAAAGATATGGAGTGCATCATCGATTCTCGACTGCCTACCATCCGCAAGCCAATGGACAAGCGGAAAACACCAACAGGGCGTTAAAACGAATCTTGGAAAAGACGGTCGATAACAACCCAAAGATATGGTCGCAAAAGCTTGAAGATGCACTATGGGCGTATCGTACGGCCTACAAGACCCCAATTGGAAGCACTCCTTATCGGATGCTTTACGGGAAAGCATGTCACCTTCCATTCGAATTCGAGTACAAAGCACTGTGGGCACTAAAGAAAGTTCGATTGGATGACATCGCGAGTGGAAGAGAAAGATTGATAAGCTTGCACGAATTGGAAGAGCTTAGATCTCTCGCTTATGAGAACTCGAAGATCTACAAGGAACAGCGAAAGAAATGGCATGATGCACATCTAAAGGAAGTGAAGGTGTTCAAAGAGGGGGACAAGGTATTAATGTACCAAACTCGTTTTAAATTTTCCCCCGGTAAGTTAAAGTCACGATGGATAGGTCCATATGTCGTCTTGAAAGCTTATCCCTCGGGATATGTGGACCTAATGACTGAAAGAGGATCATTTAAGGTAAATGGCCATAGACTAAAGCTTTACAATGAGAATGACCCCGTCAGAAATGGCGAGGTCTGTCATCTTTCTAAATAACCAATTACTTAGGTGATGCCCCGAGTCAGGCTCGCGACTCGGTACAAAAACAAGCGCTTTTCGGGAGGCAACCCGTGTTTTTATTAGTTATATTTGCTTGTGTATGTGTTTTAATCAATTTTGCAGCATTAGCCAAAGGAAATTGCAACCCGATCAAATTTCAAAAGCAACTAAACAGTAGCCATTTCGCGATCGCGAAATCCTGAATTTCGCGCCGCGAAGTGACCGACCCAGGTAAGTTCAAAAGGAGAAATTTGAAAACAGGGTGTCTGTTACAACTTCGCGACGCGAAAACTTTCGCTTCGCGACGCAAAGTTCGAAACGAGAAGATTTAAACTGTTTTCTAAAACCCTATTTTCAATATTCTCCCTCTTCCATTGTATTTTTTCTCTGCAATTCTCTTCCCATCCTGCAAATCCATGGCGTCAAAGGTATGTATTCCTCCTCTATTTGCTCTAATTTGAAAGAATCCTACAAGCCCTAGTTGTTTAAACTTGTATATGATCCTTAAAAAGGGGGTTTTCTTGGGTAGGAAGGTCTGTAATGTTAGGAAGGGGGAGGTTTATTGCTTTGATATGCTTAAATTTACACACTTGAGTTTAGATCTTTAAATGTTGTGATATGTTTCAACTCAAGTGTGGGGAAGAGAGGTTATGATTTTTGTGGTGATTAATGTACATATTTTGTTTGTAGAGAGCTTCATCTTCCCGCAATGTACAAGACCACCCATGCTTGTCTTTTGATTCCGACAACATCTTGCGTAGCGAAAAGATGTCACTGATGATTGAGCTTGATCGCTTGAAAAAACGGGAGGTTGAAATCGGTTCGATTGTTGATTTGCACTTTGTCGAGGAGATTGGATTTGGGGATAGGCTATCAAGCCTTTTGAGGAGAGAGTACCGCGATCAGTTTGGTGTTCTTCGCTTTGTGAGCAACGATTGGGAGAAAGCATTGAAAACCCACGAGCCGATCTACTATGAGCTTGTGTTGGAATTTTTGGCTACCTTTAGCTTTGATGTGGAGGCGTATGAGGAAGATAGACTTGAGGGCCCTTGTATTCGATTCCGTTTGCTTGGAGAATGGTATGGGATCACACTACCACGCTTTGGAGTGTTGCTCGAATTTTTCACGGCGGCTCAGTCGAGATCTGAGTACTTTTCTCACTACTTCTTAACCGGTGCCTGTGAGCCTAGCGCCGAGTTTGTGGGCGCGGATTTTTGGGTTACCATCGGATCGGGACCGTATTTACAATCCAACACCAAGGAAAGTTCTATCACTCTACCCGAGCATCGCCTTCTTCACCGAATGCTTGTTCACTCTTTTGCTTATCGGAAAGCTATTAAGGAAAAGGTTCCGGAAGGGGATCTTTGGCTTCTTTCGCGACTGGTTAATCAGAATGCCATAACCAATCTTTCTTATGTGATGGCTAACATGTTCCAAAATGCCGGAAAGGTACATGATAAGGCCGGAACGGGCCTTTGTGGGGGACAGTTCATCACAGTTATAGCGGAGAAGTTGGGAACTCTAACACCAGACGTTTGCGGAACTCTCACCAAGTTGTCTCCTATGGGATTTCTCGATAAGGTCCTTTTTCGTTCTATGAAGTTGCTTGCACCGGGAGCTCGGCGGGGTACTTTTGTGTGGATTGGGGATGTCACCCCCAATGAAGAGCCGGTTGGTATGGCTACTTCACCGCCTCAACCGACCTTCTCGGGGCAATCGAGCAACCCTCCACCGGCAAATCAACAAGGATCGGGATCTCTTCATGAAGCTATTCAAGACTATCGGAACAGATGGGAGCAGAGCATCACGAGATGATGGAAAGATTGGACCGAGTCTCATATGACATGTATGGTGTTCGGCGGGAGTTGTCTTGGGTCGCCGCATCGATGAGCGAGTACTTTGAGAGCGTGGGACATGCTCCCTCGGCTCCTCTCGAACCTCATCCCGTATGGCGTGACAGTGATGACGGTCCTGCTGGTTATTCCACCTACGATGAATGGGCTTTTGAAAACCGTAACTAAGCGGTTTTATTTGATTCGATTGGGTTGTACTCTGATTTGATCTTTGAACTGCGTGGTTGTGATTGTTTGAACAATTTTATTTTGCTTGGATTGTTTAGGATTTTAAGTAGTTTGATTTGGTTTATTTTCATTTGTTCGTTTTTACTTTTTCTTTTTCTTTTTGTTGGTAGATACGGCGATTTATGATCGAGCACGAATTTTATGCACCACTCTCAGATCAGAACAAATTTCGTCACATAACCCGGGAAGTTTCTCTTTTTCCCAATTACTCCATAATTGTGTTAATTGTTGCATTGAGGACACTGCAAATTTTAAGTGTGGGGAGGGGGTTATGTAGACTTATCTGTTTAAATGGGTTCACTTTTTGCTTGTGGATTGTCGTTTTTCAAACTTTTGAAAGCTTTGAGATTTGACCCCATTTTTTTCGAAATCTGAGATTGTTTTTGAGACTGAGTTGCTTGCATAGGAGAACACGGAATAGGACTAGTTGAGTAAAAGGATGCCTTGGAATGCTGATTACCATGAGTGCCTCACCCAATTCCGTTGAGAGATTGAGCCTTAATTGTTATATCTGTTTATTTCTGTTGTAACAGCCCAGGCGACCGTGGTTCGATATTGTCCGCTTTGGAGACACAGGTCCCTAACCGGTCACCCCTACTCCCTCACGGTTTTGCTTTGGAGTTGCCCAGTCCAGGTCACAACCCAAAACGCGTCTCACCAGGTGAGGTATCAACACACCTTATAAGGAGTGCTTCGTTCCCCTCACCAGCCGATGTGGGACGAGTTGTTACACTCTCCCCCCCCTTACGGACACAACGCCCCGTTGTGCACATCGGCCCGGTCCTAGCTCTGATACCATCTGTAACAGCCCAGGCGACCGTGGTTCGATATTGTCCGCTTTGGAGACACAGGGCCCTAACCGGTCACCCCTACTCCCTCACGGTTTTGCTTTGGAGTTGCCCAGTCCAGGTCACAACCCAAAACGCGTCTCACCAGGTGAGGTATCAACACACCTTATAAGGAGTGCTTCGTTCCCCTCACCAGCCGATGTGGGACGAGTTGTTACACTCTCCCCCCCCCCTTACGGACACAACGCCCCCGTTGTGCACATCGGCCCGGTCCTAGCTCTGATACCATTTGTAACAGCCCAGGCGACCGTGGTTCGATATTGTCCGCTTTGGGCCCACATCGGCTGGTGAGGGGAACGAAGCACTCCTTATAAGGTGTGTTGATACCTCACCTGGTGAGACGCATTTTGGGTTGTGACCTGGACTGGGCAACTCCAAAGCAAAACCGTGAGGGAGTAGGGGTGACCGGTTAGGGCCCTGTGTCTCCAAAGCGGACAATATCGAACCACGGTCGCCTGGGCTGTTACAGATGGTATCAGAGCTAGGACCGGGCCGATGTGCACAACGGGGGCGTTGTGTCCGTAAGGGGGGGAGAGTGTAACAACTCGTCCCACATCGGCTGGTGAGGGGAACGAAGCACTCCTTATAAGGTGTGTTGATACCTCACCTGGTGAGACGCGTTTTGGGTTGTGACCTGGACTGGGCAACTCCAAAGCAAAACCGTGAGGGAGTAGGGGTGACCGGTTAGGGCCCTGTGTCTCCAAAGCGGACAATATCGAACCACGGTCGCCTGGGCTGTTACAGATGGTATCAGAGCTAGGACCGGGCCGATGTGCACAACGGGGGCGTTGTGTCCGTAAGGGGGGGGAGAGTGTAACAACTCGTCCCACATCGGCTGGTGAGGGGAACGAAGCACTCCTTATAAGGTGTGTTGATACCTCACCTGGTGAGACGCGTTTTGGGTTGTGACCTGGACTGGGCAACTCCAAAGCAAAACCGTGAGGGAGTAGGGGTGACCGGTTAGGGCCCTGTGTCTCCAAAGCGGACAATATCGAACCACGGTCGCCTGGGCTGTTACATCTGTGAGGAATACCGACTTTGACCCAAGGTAGCACTTGTCATTTGAATGCTTGTCGAGACCACATAAGAGAAGTATTTATCACCATTGCACTGATAGAGGCCTTCGTTTCTAACCCTTTTAGCCTTCGTCAGATGACCTCATCATAAGGTTATCTGATTTGCCTAGCCTTTAATTGAAAAGTGTTCACCTTTTAACACTTTATCCCTTGAAACCATTTTGAGCCTTAGCCTTTTCATTTCTTTACCCACTATACACTTTATCCTTGAGCCCAAATTGTTTATCTATCTTTTGGCCGTGACTCAAATTTGAATCTTGAGATGTTTTGATCCAGTTTTTCATATATGACAAGTTTTATGGGATTGAGATTTGAAAAGAGCCCAAAAGCAACATAGTTGCTGCTCTGAAAAAAAAAAGAGAGAAAAAGAAAATGTTTGAGACTCAGAAAAAAAGAAAAGAAATATCAAAAGAGTCGAGAATACAAAAAGAAAAGAATGAGAGCTGAAAAGAGTGAAAAAGAATTTGTGCCCCAAATAAGCCATAGGCTTAGGCCAATTCTAAAAGAAAAGAGAGAATACTCATCCCAAAAGTCTCATTGTTTGAAAGTCAGATTGCTTTACTGTTTGGATCATTACTGATTGAGTTTTCAAGTTTTTGTTGCAAAACCCTTAGTCACTCATATATACTTTATCCTACCCTTAACCCTTAGCCTAACATTACAACCCTAAAGTCCTCTTGACGGTTGACAACTTCTCAGTGGTGGAGATTAGATCTGGTGACAAGCTTATGTATGCGGGAATTAGTCGAGTATTGGTGTGATCACTTACATATACACTTTTACCCCCGAGAGATACACCTTATATTGTTATTCATATTATGTGAGGGTAAAAGGTTGGCCGTGGCATCCGATTGCTTGATGAGTCTTGTTTGTGTGTTCGATTGTGTGAGTATACTTTATTCTCTTTGATGATCTTGGGTGGAGATAATTTTGGAGTTATCTTTCTTATCTTTCAGTCTTTTGATTGAGGACAATCAAAGCTTAAGTGTGGGGATTTTGATAACACCAAAATTATACATGTTTTGGTTGCGCGTAATCGTATGACTTTACCCCATTTCTCACCCGTTTATGATCATTTCATGCACTAAAAGAGCTTATTATTGTTTGTGAAGGATTTGGAGGCCGTGGAACGGAAAAGTATGAAAAAAGGCGAGAAAACGTGAAAAATGCACAGAGTCAACACAGAAGCTACTTGGCGATCGCGAAATCCTCAACCTGGCGCCGCCAAGTTCGACTGAAGAGAAGACCAGAGTTTGACCTAAGTGCCTGGCGTCGCCAAACCAGCAGCTTGGCGATCGCCAGATGACCTCTGGGCGTTTTCCTTTAAATATCAGCCTCCTCCTTCAGTTCTAAACATGTTCGATACACGAGGGGAGTACAGAGGAACGAGAGTGAGAGTACGAAAGGTGCCGATACGCTGCGGAAGTCGATCTTCGATCATCTATCGTTGTATTGTCGATATTGTTAGGAATTATGTGCAGAGTTGACAAACCAAGTGATAACACATCCAATGTTACGAGACACTTGAGGGTCACACCTGTGAGGACCTATAAGTCGAACAAGTTAGATGAAACCCCGAAATGGAGAATTAGTATTTATAATAGTGTATTATAAATATATTGGGTAATTACAGTCAGAATTACCAAAGTTGGAGGGTCATTAATTAATTAGGATGTTATATATTTATTAGATAAATAAATATATAATAGTTAATTAATAAGATTTTATATATTAGATAAATATATAAATCATAATTATCATAGGCAAATTCTTTTCCAGTTAATAAGGAAAAGATTTGAGATAATTATAATATGGAAACTGGATTACTTTCAAACTGTGTTTTTCTTCCCATATAAATAAGGCTTATGGGTTAAGGAATAATTAAGCTTTTCAGTTCAGAAAAACCAGTTCCTAGTTTTCTCTCTCCCCTCCCTCTCCACCGGCGCCGATCAAAACCCCCCCCCCCCCGGGTCGGATTCCAGTCTTGTTCGGGTTTCACAAAGTTCTGCTAGAGGAACGTTCGTTGGTCGATCACCGGTGGACTATCATCGAGCAATCCAGGTAAATTGATCTAACCTAAACTATTAGGTTTAGAACTGTTAACGATTAAAGATCAATAAGGCTTTAATGGGTTTTTAGCTTTTATCGCTTCCGCATGTTTAGATCAGAAACAGCGTGTTTCTGATCACGTGGGTTTTAACAGTGTGTACTAAACCTACGAGATATATCAAACCAGCGTGGTTTTGATAGATCTGAGATAATCCTCGGATCAGTTTGATCCAAAGATACCCACAAAAACCCAACAGTGGTATCAGAGCCATCGTTTCAAATCGTTTTAGTCTTATCTGTTTACATGTTTATGTGATCCGTTAAATTATTGTTTCTTGTTTAAAAATCTGATTTTTATAATATACGTGTAAAATTTGGATTTTTATTGTTTCAATTGTTGTTCGTACGAAAAACCCGGAAAAACCATCACCAGATTGGTGATGGCTACGGTTGTGACGCCACCACCGCACCACCAGCGTGGTGGTGACGGCGTTGGCTTTTGACCCCATCACCGGCCAAGACCACCGGCCTAACGGCGGTGGCTGATTGCTACTCGCACGATCGGTGGCCGTACCGCGCATAGCGGTGGCGGCTTCTGGCTGCTGTGACCAAACCGAAAACACCACCAGATCGGTGGTAAGGCGACAAACCGCAACCACCAGAAGCTGCGATAGCAGCGGTGGATGGCGGTGGTCTGTTAATCGCCGGCCAGTAGCGATGGTGGCGTCGTTTACGCTGCTGTCGTCGCCGGCCAGTAGCGATGGCGACGGTGGTCCAACGGTGGCGTGTGGTGGAAGGCGGTGGCTGATTGAACCATCACTAACCAAAAACCACCGTGATGGTGGTAACCGATGGCGTTGTAAAACGGTATCCGCGATGGTGGTGGTCCTCGGCCAAAAACATCATCGCCGGCCAAACCGCAGCTAGCGGTGGCGGCGGACGCCCAGCACCACCACCAGATTGGTGGTGGCAGACGGCAATTGGTGATGGTGTTGCTATCACCACCGTCTTCTCCGGCTAATGATGGTGATGATTGGCAACGGTAGCGACAAAAGGCGGCGGTGGCGACTGGTTGTCGTTGCCGCTACGGACCGAAGCTTGAAAGCGGAGGCGGCGCTCACGTGTCGTCGCCGGAGTAACGATAGACGTTCAATTGCAAAACATCGATCATCGCCTATGGGTAGTGATCGGTGGCGATATTCACACACCGGTGGCCGGACCACACACAACCACCGAGGACAAACCACCCGTTTGGTGGTGGCCGACGTTCTTCTTTCAACGGAATGGTATTGGTTGTTTTTCCGAAAAACTGAAACGATAAGATGGGATTAGGTTTTCTCGATCCTCGATAAAGTTTTCGAGCAAATCACGAAACCCTAATGGACCCAAGATTACCAGTTTAGGTAATGGGCCTATAAGCCCAAGGCCCAGTTCTTTGGACCAAGTTGTGGTCCAAAAGAGCTCGTTTGGTTTTAAGACATTTTATCCAAAATAAGTTTACTTAGGATTTTTATCAAGTAAATTTTTGGTTTTTCCAATTTAATAAACTTTTATAAAATCAGTTTTTCCAAAACATTAAGATCAGTATTATAAAGTTGGATTATTAAAACCAGTTTAATTTTTTTGGGTAAAAGGATTAAATGGTTTTCGTTTTAAGATTTATTATAAATCTCAGTTTTAAGTTAAAACCATTCTTCAGTCTAAAGTTTTTCTTTTAAAGATTCATAAAACAGTTTGTTTTTCGAATCAATTATAAAACCAAGTTTTTGCGATAATTAAGACAAGATAATTTTAACGGATCCAGATTTATTTTCTCGTAATTATAATATTGCTTTTATATACATAATTGCGTGATTGCTTGTGAATTATATATGAATTTCAGTTTGATTTCACATATATATATATATATACATTCCAGTTTGAGTTTGTATCTATATCTATTATAGTATTTGCCAACCTAGACCCTTGACAAATTTATGGGGAGGCCTGCGTGCCACTTGCAACCCCTTATGTAATAATGACCCTAGGATAGAATTTTTCTTTCTTTTGGGATGACGAGGCCAGTGGGAGCTATTCTTCACCTTACCGGAGTACTAACAAAACATGGCGGGGCCAGTGGGAGCTACGCGAGTTTTGAAGCTTTTAGTAGAATAAGTCATTATTGGTCCCTAGGAACAAAAATGGCAAATCCTATAATTACCTGTTTTACAATTGCGTAGTTGTTATAATTATCTGTGTGCATGATTAACTGCGTAGTTGATGCTAATAACTGTTAGTTTATTAGATATGTTTTAAAATATTTTTTTTTAAAACAAGAAGAAATTAGGTTTTATTAATTTTCAATCGAAAACCTTTAAAGTGAAGCTTTTTAATAAAACCTAGTGTATTGTTATAAAGGAGCAAAGTTGACAGAACAGTTAGCTTTTGTCAGACAGAAAAGGTTATTGAAACAGGTAGTTTCAATCAACCAGTATGCTTTAAATCAGTTGATTTCGATTAACCGATATTTTAAACAGTTGGTTTAAAATATCATGAATATTTAAAACAGTTAGTTTAGAATATCAATTGCTCTTTATAACAACCAATGGATGATTATTTTATAAAAGGGCAAAGTTGACAAAAACAGTTAGTTTTAATCAACTATGTATGCTATTAAAACAGTTAGTTTTAATTAGCAAGTAATTTTTAGAACAGTTAGTTTTAAAATTACATGTATGTTTCAAACAGTTAGTTTAAAACATAAGTAGCCTTTATAAACAATCAGTTTTTCAAAATCCTGGAAATAAAGTTTTTCAAAACCCCGAAAATCATAGATCAGTAGTGCAACCCATCTAGGGGCACCTTCGGCGTAAAGTACATAGGCGTTGTAAGTGATCACACATTCGACGTCTGTGTTCAAACTGAAGCTGAAAGGGTTACATAACTCTGCGAATTATCTCCGGGTGGTACCGGCCAGAGTATAGTGATCAGGTCCCCAAAATGGTGAGATCTGTTTTGGTTCTATAATGTTCACCGGGTGGTACCGGGCCAAAAAGCACTAAGAGGGACTAAAACATGCACAGGTAGTTGCCATGGTCCCGAAAAGATCTAGGAGTCATGTCAGTTAGATATGATTGGTAAAAGTCCTTACCTACCGAAATAAATACGGGTCTGGTGGAGCAAGAACATTACGCACATCAGGACGTATGAAATAAGGATCCTAGTCCAATAAATTGATCATTTAAGGGTTTATTGATATTTTATTGGAAATTAGTCTATTTACAGTTGCTAAGACCAAAAAGTTTTATCTTGTGTAGATGGCAAGCACTGTTACCAGCACTAACAATCTTTCCCTCCGCTCTATCCTAGAGAAGGATAAGTTGACCGGCTCTAACTTTCTTGACTGGGAGCGCAATCTGATGATTGTGCTCAGACATGAAAGAAAGTGGTATGTGCTTGAAGAGCCACTTGGGGAGGCACCTCCGGCAAACGCTCCGGCTGCTGCCAGAAACGCCCACAAGAAGCACTCAGATGATCTCCTTGATGTTGCCTGTCTGATGTTAGCAACTATGAGCCCAGATCTGCAAACAGGGCTCATAAACACGAATGCTTACGACATGATCCGCCAGCTGAGGGACATGTTTCAGACTCAGGCTCGTACAGAGCGCTACGATGCCACCAAAGCATTCAATGAGTGCAAAATGGTCAAAGGGACATCAGTAAGTGACCATGTCATGAAAATGAAACGGCACTTAGATCATCTGGAGAGGCTTGGTCATCCTGTTCCGTTGCAGCTAGCAACTGACACCATACTCAATTCACTGTCAGAAGACTACAGGCCCTTCGTAGTCAACTACAACATGAATAACATGGAGAAAACAATAGCAGAATTGCACTCCATGCTTAAGACAGCTGAATTAAATATGGGGAACAAGAACAAGACAAAGGATGTCTTGATGATAAAAGACGGAGGGGTTAAAAAGAAAAATGGGCATGCTAGCACCAGCAAGGGAAAAGGACCAGTTCAGGCCATCCAGAGTGCACCCAAGAAAGGCAAGGGCAAGGGCAAGGGCAAGAAGGTTAAGCCAAACAAAGCTAGGACCGAGAATCGCTGCTTCATATGCAATGAGATCGGTCATTGGAGGCAAAACTGCCCTAAGCGTCATGAAGCAGGTATGTAAACCTCAGAAAATTTATGACTGCTTTGATTTGACACTTCTTACTTGTTAGCTTACAAGTATACTGATACCTAGAGCAAATGGTTATTGCAGGAAATCAGAAATGAAGTAAAGTGCCCAGGAGTTGCCGAGGATCAAAGCACGAGATATTTTAAAGACATTTTTGAATTTATAGTTTTTAAAAACAGTTATTTTGGGGGTTTATGTTTTAAACAATGTTTAATTATATTTTATATAATTTGATGGTTTTATTTTTTCAAAAGTTATTGTCTTGACAAATATCTGATTGTGATTAGTGTTTTGTATGATCCTGGTTATTGATGCCTGTTATAATTACTTTAATGAAATTGAAGTAATTTGTATAAAAACTATCAAAACACACGAGATTCTATAGGAATGTGTTTTGAGAATAAAACATTTATGAATAATAGTTTCGTGATCAAAAGGAAGAATTTAAGATATTAACTCAGATAGCGTTAATAACAGCATTTATAAAACTAGAAAGATTCCAAGTTCTGGAATTAGGATTTGACCAAATCCAGTTAAGTTTTATAAAAGAAATTCTCAAGAAATAACTAATTAGGTTTGATCAAGTTTTATTCAAATGTTTTAAAAAGAGAATTTAGGATATTAACTCAGATAGCGTTAATAGCAGTATTTATGAAACTAGAAGGATTCCAAGGTTTGGAATTAGGATTTGTACAAATCCAGTTGAGTTTCATAAAAGGGAAATTCTCAAAGTTCATTACTTGGAATTAGGATTGACTAATCAAAGTCTTGAATAAGTCAATAGTAAATTTTGAGTAATAGTTAGTTTTTATACAAGCAAGTGGGAGCCCGATTATTCTTTATCTAGTCTAAGATAAAAGAATAAAAGACATAATTATTGATATATCTCGGAATTCATAAATCCAGGTAGGATAAGAATTCATAAGATGTAGTTTACCCTTTTAGTTAAAAGGATAAAAGTTTCAAGACCCATGAAACAAAGGTCGTAACTGACTTAAAAATCAATAATTAAAAGTGTTGGATTAAAATATATAGCATTCCAGTAGATTTGCCAGGATTGCAAATGAAATCGGATTTCAGGTAGAAATCATTCATCTACACAGCAACTAAGGAAAGTTGCAGTTTTACATAATTCAGGAACTGGAAGTTAGTCCAGATCTCCGAGTTCATGGAATATGATAAAAGTCTGGTTATTGTTCTTATAAGGTGTTTGCAGAACAATAATTAGCAGATACAAGTAGATCGTATGAACAGACTTGTATTTTTGGTTATCACTTTGATTAAAATGGTAAACTTTAGTCAAAGGGTTTAAAATTGAAGGTAGGTGATACTTCATTTTAGATCAGTATTTAACAAATGTTAAATAGACACTATGAAAGTTATTAAAGAAAAGACATTCAATCTTGTTATTATTACAGCGTGTAATATGGACTATACAAGATCGATTTCTTTATCACTTTCACATTTTTGCATGTTTTTAACTAATCCAGGAATGAAACTAGTCTCCAGTTTTCATTCAAAATCTGTCCGTGACAACTTATCATTGTGGGAGCATGATAAGGCGTTAAAGTCATTGTGAACTTTTAGGTAGTTATGATCAGTTGCTAAATAACAGCTACAAGTGTTGTAGACTAAAAGTTGCACAGATATTTGATAGAGTAGCAAATATCGGACGTGATCCGCGGTTGAGATTACTTCTTGGAAAAAGGTCATAAGTGAATCTCACAGTGGTTGTCCCTATCACCTGAGGTATCTGATTTGATATCATGAGGACTACTGAATTCTTAGTGCACTCAACCGCTACGCCGTAACAGGGTGGCTATAAAGGGTGTAACTAGATTCAGCGGAAGCCGTGGTGTCAAAGGCAGATATGCAAGATGGGATTTGCACCTCTTCTCAGAAGAGAGATATTTCTGGGCCCATCTTGACTGACTAAGTATACTGATGAAGTGCATGGCCATGCCCAAACGAACTGATTAGTTCTTTGTCGTTTACCTATCAGTGAAAGTCAGATAATCAAGAGAACAGAATCTTGAGTATTTAGAGTTGACACCTTCCAAGCTCATACTCATAGATGAAATATCGCGATGCAAAGGGAAAAGCCAAGATATACCCAATCAATGAACAGTAGTTTCATAGATACCAATTCCTCGCGGAATGTTTATATCACCAAGTCTGGGTATAAGAGTTCTTGTAACCTGGTCAGCCTAAGTGCCTGTCTAGGGGCCTCCTTAGGTCAGTGTAATCAAAGGTGGTATTGCCAACTTGCACAAGTGGGAGTCTGTTAGGAATTATGTGCAGAGTTGACAAACCAAGTGATAACACATCCAATGTTACGAGACACTTGAGGGTCACACCTGTGAGGACCTATAAGTCGAACAAGTTAGATGAAACCCCGAAATGGAGAATTAGTATTTATAATAGTGTATTATAAATATATTGGGTAATTACAGTCAGAATTACCAAAGTTGGAGGGTCATTAATTAATTAGGATGTTATATATTTATTAGATAAATAAATATATAATAGTTAATTAATAAGATTTTATATATTAGATAAATATATAAATCATAATTATCATAGGCAAATTCTTTTCCAGTTAATAAGGAAAAGATTTGAGATAATTATAATATGGAAACTGGATTACTTTCAAACTGTGTTTTTCTTCCCATATAAATAAGGCTTATGGGTTAAGGAATAATTAAGCTTTTCAGTTCAGAAAAACCAGTTCCTAGTTTTCTCTCTCCCCTCCCTCTCCACCGGCGCCGATCAAAACCCCCCCCCCCGGGTCGGATTCCAGTCTTGTTCGGGTTTCACAAAGTTCTGCTAGAGGAACGTTCGTTGGTCGATCACCGGTGGACTATCATCGAGCAATCCAGGTAAATTGATCTAACCTAAACTATTAGGTTTAGAACTGTTAACGATTAAAGATCAATAAGGCTTTAATGGGTTTTTAGCTTTTATCGCTTCCGCATGTTTAGATCAGAAACAGCGTGTTTCTGATCACGTGGGTTTTAACAGTGTGTACTAAACCTACGAGATATATCAAACCAGCGTGGTTTTGATAGATCTGAGATAATCCTCGGATCAGTTTGATCCAAAGATACCCACAAAAACCCAACAGATATCATGTCGATGTCTACTTTTGTTTGTGTTTATGTTTTCATTATGATTAGTGAGTAGTTTTATTAGTAGTGCTTGTCATGATCGATGAACCTTTATGGATGATACTTTGTGATTAATGTTTACTGGTTTGTTTTGATTAATTGAATGTCTTTTATGGTTCTTTTCTGATTGATATTGTTGTGGCGATTTGAATTCAATTGGTTGGGTGTATTTGTTAGACCAAAGCAGATAGACTCCGAAAGGATAATCAACCTACCTTAGCCTGACTTGGACCAAAAGGTTGTGTTAAGGGGTTACTTTGACCAATAGTGACCAGATAGTAAAAGAGCCATTGCGATATTGATTAGGAAGGATTTACCGATTCTTGATTGTGGACCAAACGATTTAGGATTGGAATTAGGAGGATCATATCCTAGTTCATAACCATAATATGCACATGTTAGGGTGTCCCAGACTTAAATTCCTACAATAGTCAAAACAACCAAACCTTCAACCTATTCATATCATCCATATTGGGGATTCACTTTATCATGATAAGTACTGCTGTTTTCCTTTATTATAATCTTAAATCAGTATTTTAATTGTTTTCTTAGTTTTACTTAGTTAATTGTCTTTTTAAGTATTCAAACATTTTTCATACAAAACCCTCCCTTTAGGTTAATTAAACCGATTTAGACTTTAGTCTACGACAACTTGACCGTTCCCAGTGGTAGATACGATACCTGGACTTTCCTACACTATATTACTCACGATCAGGTACGCTTGCCTGTATATGTGGTAAGACGTGGCTAGGTATTAGAGGTTAAAACTTGTTACACTTTTTTATACGATAATTACCGCATCAACTACCAATGAGGGTTTTTACCTACAACTCCAATTTCGACCAAAACCATCGAAATCAAGTTCATACAACATCCCATAACTATTATACACAATCACATGACATTAATTACACCAAAACACTAATCAATTACACCAAAATCGGTGTTCATGCAATTACCCCCCCAAAACTTAACCCTAACTCTCATACTTGACCCAAAACGTGATGACTACACCATCCAACGATTAAAGGGGGGTTTAGAATTCATACCTTGAGATCTATTAACAAACCACACTTGATTCTCTGCCGTTTGCCTTCGAGAATCGCTTACACACACCGCTTAAATCCCTAAATTTCCGAATTCGCTTTCCTAGAAAATCAGCCAACTTCGACCGGTTGCTGCTCCTTACTGGAGCCTTTGATGCTCGATCCCTCCGGTCAGATTGAAGAACAATGAGTCGTGAAGTCGCTGTCCAAATTTCACGACGGTTAACGAGGGAGAACGAGCCGATCTCCCACGGCTGCGCAATCTTGACAGCAATTTCGAAATTTAACCCCAACTCATTATAATCGATTTCAAAGCAAAACCCCAACAATACTTAGTCCTAGATTCGATTTACATCGAAAACCCAACCATAGACAATCTCGAAACATCAACAAATCAAAACCCTAACTTACGAAATCGATTAACAGCGGGATTAGAAACCTTACCTTATGCGATCGGAACTCGAATTCAACCCTCGATCAACCTCTTATAAATCGATCTCCCTTTGTCTCTCTCTCTTTCGATTTCTCTCTCTCAGTTTCTCTCTCTCTCTCTCTCTCTCTTTCTTTCTCTCCAAGCAAAAGAATGATATTATGAGGATTAATTAGGAGAATTGGGGGTATTTATAAACCCGGGCCGAGCCTCTCTTTTAGACTAAGCCCACTCCTAAACCAAAGCCCACAACACTTCCTAATTAATAAAAATACATCAACCACAACAACAAATAAATGTAACGATTTAAACACTTAAGGTTTTTGGGGTGTTACAACTCTCCCCCACTTACAAGGATTTCGTCCCCGAAATCAATCTGCGAAAAGTCCCGGTACTTCTCCAGCATCTCAGATTCCTGCTCCCGAATCCATTCAGATTCTTTTCTAAGTTGCCCCTGAACCTTCTCAGTACTACTCTTCTTATTCCTCAACCTCAGCATCGCTATCGGACTTTCTACGTAGCTCAGGCTCTACTCCACCTGAATTTCGTCCAACAGTACATGTGCTGTTTAATTTCAGAGGCACTTACGTAACTGAGTCACGTGAAACGTGTTATAAGTCTGTATCTTGCCGTAAAGCTTCTGATGCTCGGTCCTAACCTTCAGACTGGTCGAACACGACTCTACATAGGCCACATCGCGCTTCATTTCCGACCACCAGTAATCGGTCTTCCGATCCCTATACATCTACGTAACAACACTACCCAACCAAAAAGTGATGCATCGCAATGCCCATCATCTCCTTGACGCCCCCGGAAGGCATCAAATCAACGTCTCACACAACTTCGCTGCAAATCTCGAATGCCGATTGTTGTTCTGCACCCCAAACACCTTATCCCGACAGTCCCCACTCGACCCTTGAAGCCTACGAGTGTAACCACCAGTGTAGGAAACACAAGCGTCAAGTAAGACTAGTCTGGATCACAACTCGACCTCCACAAATCCCCTGTACCTAACTTCCTCCAACTTCAAATACTGTAACATCAACAACTTCGTACGAACGAGCATCCGTTCCACGCTTTCCTACAATAACATTCGAAAAACTAACACCGTTCTATCAAGCGTCTGCCTATAGACCTGGTTCATCAAACCACCAATGTAGTTGGGCAGCAGCGAGGCCAGAAAGCCTCGCTAAGAACTCACATCCCGCATCTGACTCTGAACGTTGCCTTGTGGATGTCCCTCCTTCACCTCAGCTGGTGCTAACTCGACAAGAACCAAACTCTAAACCACGCCGCTTCCGAAAGCTGCTCAACAAGTCACCATTTTTAGGTAAGGGATACCTACTCCTGGTGATAACCCGAGTGAGTTTTTGTTAACCACTACCCATGCGATGACCCCTGTTCTTCTTCTCCACGACCCTTAGATGGCGAACCCCGAAACTAGCTACTTAACGGGTAACCTTTCTCCCCTGAAGGCTTAAGCAGCCCGCTAGTTCTTAAAGCTCAAGTGATGCTAAACGACTGGGGTCCCCGCAACTAACTTTTGACTTTAGAATTTATAAATAAAAGTTCGTTATTTATAAATAATCTATAAAAATAATTAGGTTAAAAAAATGGATAATTTAAATTTCAAGATTATTAAAAATAAATGAGTTTTTAATGAAATGAAATTTCATTATTTATAAATAATCTATAAAAATAGATAGGTTAAAAAAATGAAAACTTTAAATTTCAAGAATATTAACAATAGAATTCTATAAAAATATAAACAAATTAATTTATATCTATATTTAATATTTAATAATATAATTAAATTAAAAGATATTCAATATTAGACTCATTTTAAAAGTAATGTCGAGACGATAATAATGGTATATTTTTTTTGCAAAAAAAAAAACAAAAAAATTAATACATTTTAATTCATATATATTATTTACCTTAATATAATTAGGATATAAAGTGAATAATGAAAAACCAGTTTTGGTGTCATTTTGTAAACCAGTTTTGTAAGTTTTGCATTTATTTGAATCGAATTTGTAATGTCTAAGTTGCAATCGTCGTTTATTAAATATCCATATTTTTACCTAAAGAAAAAAAAGTATTAAAATGTAACGAAGTTTACCTTGGTTTTTGTTAAGTTTCGTGAATGATTTATTTTCTCAATCATTTAACCATTTCAAGAAATTTTGTTTGATATAACAAGATTTAAATATGTCTTTGTATTTTTTTTATCTGTTTTCATTGTTAACCGTATTGATTCTGTAACATGAGATCATACGTTAGTTAAGTTATAGTTCACTTTGTTGTAACCCATTCATAACAGGGTATCTATGTTATCAAATCATTAGCAAGTGTTTTTTGGGAAAGGTGTTTTAGGCTATGTCTAGACTAATCTTGGTAAATTATAGATGCAAGACATCAACCATGATAAACTCAGTGGCTACAATTGTTGTGGATGACTATAATTAAACCATAGGTAGATAAGATATTCCACTACATCCCTCCGAGACTTAACCACTACGTCATAACCCTTGTGGTTAAATTGTAACACCCTAAATTTTAAGGAGATATAATTATATAATAAAGGTATAATTATTTAATTGGGTGAATTATAGTTGAAGGGTTTCAAAAATTCAAACCAAAATGAAAGGACAAGAGTTGGTTTGAGGACGGAGTCCAAGCCACGACACGGTGGCATGAGACGACCTCGGCCTTGGCACGAGGCGATGTGTGTAAGGACGCCGACCACGGTATTGGTGGCCGATGGTGGTTTTCAACGGCGGCAGCCGGTGGCGACCGGTGGCAGCGGCCACGGCACGGCGGTCCGCGGTGTTTCAACCACAATAGTGGGCCCAAGTCGTATTTTGGGCCGAAAAGGTTATGTATTGGGCCTAAGTTGCTAGTTGGGCCGAGAGACTTTGAGCTTGGGCTAAGAATTGTCATTTAAGCCCAACTAGGTGAATTATTAATTAATTGATTGATTAATTAATGGTTAGTTAATAATTAATTATAACTAATCTTATAATTAGTTATTTGCAAGGTGTTACAAAAGTTGGGAATTATATGGAATAATTCGGAGTATCTTTGGTATATTAAATTAGATAATTTAATATATTAATAGACGAGTTATTTAATAACTATTTCCCGTGAGAATGACGGTAGTTTCGTTAGTCGCTAATAACGAATCAAGAGACGTCGTTAGAGATCAGGATTACGTTTACGTACGTAATCGAGAGAGAGTCAAATAGAGACGTTTTAGAATGTTGTCGAGCCGAGTCTCAGGAGGGTTGACCGAGGTTGACCATAGTTGACTTTTGTTGACTTTCGTGTAAAGTCAAGTTATTGATAGTAGATGTTATGTGAATTGTGTAGGTCTGTAAACGAGGATCAACTTGGACTTGTATACGCGTTCAGGTGAGTATTCATGTGATTTCCCCTGGGGTGCATACATATGTATGAAAACTATTTTGTATGATATATATGTGCGGTGATATATATGTTATATATGGTGTGTAGAGTTATTTACATGTTTACGGGTGTTGTTTTCATGTTTATAACTGAGCAGAGGAGTTGCATGTTTTCTTTGTATTTAAAGGTGTTTAAAATAATTGTTTACATGTGTTATCTGGGGAAATCCTATAAGGAGTGGCACGACCCAGCAATAGGCGCCGGACGGGTGTTAACCAAACAGACATATTCCAATTCTTTTAGCAAATTTCATTCCATTTCCTATCAACCAAACAGCTGGTCAAATTCGATAACATTCTATTCCAATTCCTTTTAGATTCCAATTCCTTTTACAGATTCCATTCCTCATAAATCATTTTGTGAACCAAACTCCCCCTTAGTCAAACCTGACAACATTTCATTCCAACTCCTTGCATTAGGTAGCGTTTGGTATGCAAACAAGATTGGACATGACATGACTGGACAATGCTGGACAGAATAAGAAAGTAGGACATGACTAGACGTGACGAGACAAGATTATACAAAACAAAATTATGTTTTGTGTTTGGTACGTCTAGGATTGGACAAAACTAGACAAGTTCTCCAAAAAAACATTATTTAATGATTTTATATGTCACATAAAAGTTGTAATTAGCACAAAGAAACAAACTATATAATTTATTTAAAAAATTACACAATTTTTATAAACACACACACATATGATTTTTATGTAATTGATGTTGATGGTTATTGTAGAGGTGGAGGTAGTGGTCAACGGTAATACTAGTAGTGACGATGGTGGTGGTGGTTGGTGGTTGTGGATAACGTGAAGATGGTGGTGGTGGTGACCAATGGTGGTGGTGGTTGCGGTGGCGATAGACAGTTGTAGAGGCGGTAGACAGTGGTGGTAGGTAATCACTGGTAGTTGTAGAGGTAGTGGATGAGGTTGTTGTAGTGAAAAAGGAGGTGGAGGTGCCCAAGAGTGGCTACCAGTGGCAGCGACCACGACTAGTGGTGGTAAACACTAAAACAAAATACCATATTAAAGTTACATATCAAGCGAGTGTTAATTAGTAATATATTAGTTTCTACCCAATTTTTGTCCCATGTTGTTCCACCTATTTTGGTGGAACAAAAAAAACCATTTTTGTCCCATGATATCCCACCTTGTCCTAGTTTCTGTCTCTGTCCCTGTCGCATGTCGTACCAAACATGGGACAGTGAATTATTGTTCTGTCCCATTCTATGCCAAACATGGGACAATAAGTTTCGTCCCGTCCCGTCCTATCTTGTCCCACGTACCAAACGCAACCTTTACAGTCTTCATGAATTCATCTTTTCGTTTTGTTTTCATCTTCCGTTCTTTTTCATCGATAACTAGTTTTCAAGACAGAAATAACAGTCCTTTGAACCGAAGAACAAACTTATTTCCAAATAAACCAAATCCATAAGTTGATGAATAGTTAAGGGACCAATTTTATAACTTACTCAAAAAAAACTCTGGTAAAGAAAATGGATGGAATGTTGGCGCCCATCTCTCTCTCCTCTTTCTCTCTCTAGATTTGGAAGCATCTTCTTCTTCTTGTGTTGGTATCGATTGGTTCGCCATCATGTCTTCCTTCCGTAAACGAACTCTGCTCAAGGTCATTGTCCTCGGAGACAGTGGGTACGTATATCATCATCATCATCATCATCCTAGGGTTTCGTTTAAGATGGATCTCCTTTAATTTCATCATTTATGCTTGATGTTATTTTGTGATTTTTTGATTTTATCAGGGTTGGCAAGACGTCGTTGATGAATCAGTATCCTTTTTTTTAAAAGTTTTTATTTGTTTGATCCAGATGTATGTATATATATATATATAAATTTGTGTCATTTCTGTTATGTTCTTCAATTGTTTGTTTTTTGAGTTCATGTTAGAATGCAGAATTTGTTAGTTTAGATTAACAATGCTTAATTATAATTTATTTTATGCTTCAGATTTTGTGAAAACAGAAATGTGAGAGTTAATTTTGGTAGATCATAGTTTCTGAAAGAAAGGGGCCATACTCCTGCTTTTTAGGATTAGAAGGGCTAATTTCAGTTTTGAATTTGATGTGGATTTTAAATTTCTGGTAAAAGAAGATAACTACATAAAGACTTGTGATAACTGTTGTTGGAGTAACCTTTATATATGTAAGGGTTATGCCCTCTCTCTATATGGTCATTTTTAGAGGGAGAATTAGGGGTTTCACATGTTTTAACAAATACTATAAAGAGAAAAGCTTTGATGAAAAAAATGGATGAAAAAAATGTAGTTTTTTTTTTTTTTTTGGAGCACTACTTCTTGATGGCATTATAGAGCTTATAGTTGTTGATACTTGTTTCCTCCGTCTCAAAGACATGGTATAGTTTGTAGTTTGATCCCAATGTACATATTTTCAAGAACTTCAAAATTTACATAAGCAACAAATGCAACATGTTAATGCTGAAATATGAAGAAAGCTCATGTCAATTTTGAATTGTAAGGTTTAACAGAGATAGTTTATATTGTCTTTGGAGTGAAGATAATACCATTGACTAATAACACCACCCTGCTGCTGAATGCACTGCTAGAAATTGATCCAAACTAAAGTTAGAGTGGAGCACTCACTAATTGCATAGCCAGTTGCACAATTGTTACCCAACATTATGTTTTGAACAAGTTCAAAATTTTCCAACTAAGTCTGTTTATCTGTTACACAACCAGCAGGGAGGATCCCTACACACGTGGCTGTCTTTTTTCTCTTCTCTCCCCTCCCCTTGATGATTTATATAGTGAAATTGCTGGTATTTGACTTTGAATTGTTTAAGTGCGGATCTTTTACTGCTTCTAAAGATATGTGCATAAGAGATTCAGTCAACAATATAAAGCTACGATTGGAGCTGATTTTGTGACCAAGGAGTTACAGATAGATGACAAGATTGTTACACTGCAAGTAAGGTTCCTATAACTGACCACTAATTTGATATTATTCTGCATTATGTTGATATCATTGGCTGATTAATTGGTTAGATATGGGACACTGCTGGCCAGGAGAGGTTTCAAAGTCTTGGTGTTGCATTTTATAGAGGAGCGGATTGCTGCGTTTTAGTGTATGATGTAAATGTAATGCGATCATTTGACACACTTGACAACTGGCATGAGGAATTTCTCAAACAGGTAAAAGATATCCATTTCAGTCCTTGCTTATCAGCTGCTTCGGTAATTACCTTAAAGTCTTAACCTATAATACTATGAAATTTGTTTGAATAACTTTGAGCAGAGTCATATTTTGTGAGAAATTGGACTGCATTAAACACTGAACTAATACTATGGTAATCCTAATCATTCAGAGCCTTAGATGACTTATGGGTTATTAGGATGGTTTCAATCACTCATATTCTTAATCATAAATTAAAGGTTCCACTTGTTTTTGTTACTGAGTTTGTTCACTTATTTTCATTGTTGTAATTACTTCTAAGGATTCGGTTCCGGTGAGAAGTGCTAAATTTAGTGAGAAGTGTGAGGTTATCAGCTGTTGGATGAAAAATTGACGAACATTAGCATGAGATGCACCGAAATAAGATGCACCAAATCAATTCCCTTTTAAGCCTCAATTCATGGGAGGGTATTTGATTAAAAGTGATCAACGGTTTTAAAGCACTTCTCACACTTCCCACATGATCCCATGCCTTACTTCTAGGAGACCTTATCATGTTTGTATGTAAAGGAATTGCGTCAGCAATAAGCATTAGTCCAATGTGAATGTATCAAATGGAAGAAATGGATAGCAGCCAATGCTGCATGCTTTTTTCCAATGAAAGATGCATGAAGATCAACCACTAGCATCTCCTATTCCTTTTTCTTGTTTGGCTGCGTATATAGTCACCTTAGACAGTTTGATACTTTGTTTTTTTGACTCTTTTGCATGTTGAGAACTTCCTGTTTTGGACATAGTATCTTATCTTTTTATGCATTTCCTTTTGAAAAGAAGTTGACAAGAATGCAATTGAAAATCCCAAAAAGGTCTCTTAAATAACTAATTAGTTATGGACAGTCACTTATTCATCCTTGATGACATAGTTTTAAACTATTAAGTATTGTCTAATTTGTGGAAATCCACACTGCAAGCAGTGTTTACTTGAAGTGCTCCCCAAGTCTAGCACAGAGAACTGCTAAGCAAACCTTGCAGGGGTTTGCATGTGGCTAAGGTTTGCAGAAGCAAATATCTGATGTATTGGATTCTAGAAATCACTTGATTTGTTAAAGCATTGGTTTAAGCTTTTTTTCTTGATCACCAAGCATTTCCAATTCGTCTTTCTCCCAAATATTTTCCATATAGACTACTTAATTACTTTTTATTGCACACTTTATTTGGCATGATGCCCTAGGCTTTAAGAATTCAAGCTCGACCTGACTAAATGGGTGTTTTGGTTCATTTTAAGGAATGGGAATAAAAATGAAAATGGGAATGCAATGGGAATAGGAATGAGGGTTGCATTATTGTTGTTTGGTTAAACCATTATAATCAAGGGAAAAATGATTTATATAATTTTTTTATATTTATGTTTCGCCCAACTTATAAATACGTACCAAAGATGTTCTATTCAACATCGATAGATGGAGTGACGTATGGTAAAAGACGACTGAGGAGAAATAAGATTTTCATTTCCCCAATTTGTCAGGTATGGAAGTTAATGGGTTTGGAGTAACGAGTCCATTATATAATATCAAACTAAACCACATTTTCCATTTTCATTCCTTACCCCTCAATATCTACCCCCAACCAAATGCCCCCTAAATAACATTTTTTATTGGTGCATATGATGCAATAAATTTTGATTCAGGAAATTGCCACTTACATAGGATCTATATTAACTACTAGCTAGTAAAACTGAAAATCCTGACACCACATCAATACCATTGATCTCCAAAAATAGATTTTTCTCTCTAGGAATGACTTATTGTTAGGCATGCACTTAATACACGATGCTTTGTTTTTTCAACCAAATTAAATGAAATGAACTCAGTATATCCCACTCAAAAGTAGGGTCTTTCAGAGGATGTACACAAACCTGTCCTCTACCCGTCATGGTAGAGTGAATATTTTCGTGGAAACCCCCTGAAATGTGAAGTGTGAGGCTGTGAGCTAAAGAGGTTAAAAGAACAAGTACTAATAAATAGCAAGTGACAGAAAAGAAAAAAGGAGTAAGAAATAGGTACATTGAAAACATAGAAAAAGGAAAAGCAGACAATCCTTTAACCAGTCTCGGACTCTGGTAGTCTATCGTTCAGCCTCTAGGCCTCCCCTCATCCCACCCTCATCCTCTTCCACTTTCTTCTTCATGTCCACACTTTGAAGCAGCACTAGGGTGATTTTTTTTTGCAGATTTTAGTAATTTAGATGCTGAAGTTGCAGCCATAACATAGTGAATTAGTTGAATCTCCTTCACACATTTTCTAATCGAAATGTCAATGATTAAGACAACTATACAAGATGAGTGGAAGCTCCAAGGGAAAATTATGTGTTATTTCTTGAAAATATTAAAGAAGCAGCATGGCTATCCTTGGTGCATAGTGGAACCTTTTTTGTTCTTTATTCATCTTACAAGATTTTGTCTTGTGTCTACACTTCCAGCATCATATCATAGAATTAATAACCAAGCTTCATTAGCAAGAAGCAAATTTCTGGGTGAAGAGTGTGAGGCTAGTATCGTTCTCATCCATGGCTTTAAATGTAGGCAAAACTTGTATTTTGCGACCAAGTATTTTATTGGTGGAACTATGTAATAAGTACTTCATCAACTGATACCAGAAGCCTAGGAAATATTGGCTCTGCCTACTTCTAGCTTTTGAATCATGCTTCATAGTCATACTAAGCAAAATCAAATGTTATGCAGGCAAACCCATCAGATCCCGGTTCTTTTCCATTCATATTGCTTGGCAACAAGATTGATATAGATGGTGGAAATAGCCGAGTGGTAAGCGCTTACATTTGGTGTCATTTGTTTTTTAAGAGGTCTGAAATTTGAAGTCTAAATTCAAGTCTAAAAAATAAGAGGCAGATGGTGGACCTCTTAAAATTTCAAAGGACAGTAGGAGGTTTTCAGGTCTTCTCTTAAAAATAAAACAAACGGTCTTAAGTCTGAAAACCTCTTAATTTTCAGACTTAAGAGGTTTTAAGAGGTAACTTTTAAAAAACAAACGGCCCCTTAGTTTGTTTTAACTTAAAGCATTCAGTGATTTACTCCAATGAATCTGAAATTAGGTTTCTGAGAAGAAGGCAATGGACTGGTGTACTGCTAAAGGGAATATACCTTACTACGAGACATCTGCAAAGGAAGACCACAATGTGGATGCTGCATTTCTATGTATTGCCAAAAGTGCAATGGCGAACGAGCACGAGCAGGATCTGTAAGTGCATCTTAACAATAATCATTATTAACGTTACTATTGTTTTTTATATACTATCTGCATGAATGATAGATGTATTCTTACGTTACAACTGGTTGAGGATCAAATGACTATTTGGTTTTATTGAGGTAGTCAAAGTTTCAAAAAAATTGATGGAAAACATTGAATATCTTTGAATCTGAAGTTTGCAATAATAGGATGCTCTAGCACAACTATAAGCTATCCTCCTCTGGCCTAGGAATACCGTAACTACTATTGTGGGTGTTGCCAATAGGGATCCCCATTTCCCAAAGGTTTCTTAGGCTAGGTTTAGCAAACTAGCTGATAAGGTAGTTGGTAGCTGATAAGCTAATTGTTGATTGACAAGCTAGCTAGTAGGTGATAAGCTAGCTTATGAACAAATTATGTTTGACAAAAACTAGCTTATGAGTATGTAAAATGACCTGAAAGGGTATTTTTGAATTTAATAATTAATATTAATAAGGGTATAATTGGAAAAAGCTACAAAAAGCTCCCAAAATGCTACTCAAAGTAGCGTTATAATAAGCTAGCTTATAAGCTAACTAATGGTACATGTTTGGATGGGCTAGCTTATAAGCCAGTTTATCAACTAGCTTATTTTTGCCAAACACAACCTTAGAATATGATAGTCCCTCTTTTGCATGGACATCACCAATTTCATGTGAGTGTCCTATAATAACTTCCCTATGTTAATTTTGGATATTACATTTTCTAGTATGAAAGATTGGTTATTTAGGCCATGATCAAAAAGAAGATTATCTATCATCAAGCAAAAAAACATGATATAGCAATAGAATATTAAAATAATAATAGTGTTGACATAAAATAAATAAAATATTAGTAGAAAGTGTTATTTGGTTCAAGTCCTATGCAGTTATAGCTGTGAAAGTTCAGTTTAGCGGTCACCACCGAGATTGAAAATAGCGGTTATAGCGGTGATATCTCGGTCCAAAAATAGCGGCACTTAAAATTATATATATGTATACATAAAGTCATAAATATATCAAATGCATTAATTAAAAGACATAGTTTCAAGCTTCAACACCAAAACATCAAAGTTAAACAAGTTCACATATGACAAAACTAAATGGGAAAAGTAACACTTAAACGAATTATTGAGATACAAAAGATAATGTCATAAAACCTACTTTATTTAAGTCTGGGCCCAAATACGAAATAAGAAGAAAAAGCCCAAAAAAAGAAATAAGCAAACATCATATTTTAAAAAGCCCAAAAAAAGAAAATAGGTAAATATCAGATTTTAAAAAGCTCCACCGAGATTTAACTGAGATATCAGACCGAGAAAGGAGTAAAATCTCGGGGTATTTTGGCATTTCTCGCCACAAAAAGCGTTTTCGCGATCCTGACCGAGAAATGGTCACCGAGATATGTTTTTGGTCCGTGAACCGAGATCTCGGCGAGATCTCGCCGCAATTAACTGCATAGGGTTTAACTAAATTAGGAAAAAATCAGCCGAAAACTTAACCAAATAAGGATCTTTATTTAGTTAACCTTGATATGTTTAACCCTCCCCGAAACCATATAACCCACATCTCATTCAGTTCAGGTGGGTTTTTCGGTTTTCTTCATTTTGAAATCCCTAGATAGGATATCAAATATTACTTTCACTACAAGCTGGTGAAGTATATTAAGTGCTTTTGAAAATTTCCATCACGTAACTTATTCATTGCCCCTTACTAGCCATCCATACTCCTTAACCTCTCTTAATGATTGAAGGGATAATGTCAAATCCCTGCCTCTTCCATTCTTGTGCATCCTAGCTTATCTATTATCTGCATATGTGAGGAACATATTATTTTAGCTGACTTTTGAGGTAGTTTGTATGCATTTAGCAAGTGATTCTAGGCTTTTTATATAATAGTTGGTATAATTTATGATGTTTTGTTCTCACGAAATGGCCTTGCATATTGTTGCTTCTTGTCAATGCAATAATATTCTGCCGAAGCTAGTGACTCTAGTTCATTTTTTGAGGTAGGGATAGATCTGTATACGTTTAAACCCCCAAGACCCTGCTCTCAAGCAGGATATAGGATATACTGGAATCGTTTGGTTTGGACTACTCTAGCTCATTTTGGCTGGATTTTATCTATGTTATATGTATTTGGTGTTAAGAGTATGATACCTGAAGCTGAAAGGATAAGATCGATGAGAAGCATCCAAATGCAAATAAAGTAGAGTAAAAAGTGCGGTAGGAGAGCCTTGGATGTAAAAGCTAGAGTTACAAGGGGCCCGCCTTGAGGCATATTAGGCCCAAAGGAGCAACAAACTTAGCGGACCCATGACTCATAAAGGGAAAAAGAACCCAATGCAGCAACAACCTATTGTGGTCCATAACAATCCCAAACGGGCTAGGAACCGATTATTAACTAAACCACGTGGCTCCTCATGATTTGCAACAACTTTTGAAGGCATTTCCAAAGTTAGTTAAGGACCATGTGGATTATAGTTCTGTTGGGGTCCTCAACTGTTCAAGGTTGTTACGAGCCATGGACAAAACATAAAAATGACTTATTTTCCCCTCCGAACAATACAAAATCTAGAACCTAAAACACAATCAGATTCCTCTTTCTGTAAACTTGTTGCCCTTTTGGGACTCTAGTGTGCACATTTCATATGTTGGCTGATATTTTCTAAAAAGTTCAAAAAAAAAAAAAACAGAACATAAACTGATATGAAGTTCCAAAACAATACTATTTTTTGCAAGCAAAACTGACTCAATTTCAGTTTCTTTTTGTTATAAAGAAAAGTGGCATTTGGAGTGTTTTTAAGGTATCCCCCTCCTTTGTGGTTGTGGGTTTGAGTCCCGTCGTGAACAGTGGTGTAGATTTAAGAGTAGGTTAATTGGATGTGTATAATCTGTCGTTCAAAAAAAAAGCTTGCTATGAAATCTACAGACATGGACTTTTTAGGTTCTATTACTGTGACCATTTCAGCAGTTCCATTTTCTTAGTGGTGTTAGGAGAAATAAAAATGAATAATTAGGAGGGGACCCACAAAATGGAGGTAAATGCTGTAAACAAATACCCCCGGTACGTTTCCACATTTCTATTTTAGTTTGTCTTATAATAAGAGTCCACTTTCAAACATGAGTGTCCACTGCCTAATGCACCTTCACTTATGAGATGGAGAAATATATTATCAAGCGTATAATTGTCATTTAGTTAATTAATAAGTATAATAATAATAATAATAATAAGATTTCTAAAACTATGTGTATTTTTTTGTGGTGGACATCTATTTTGGGTCAAGGGAGTAGCATATGCAATTCTTGTTAGCAGGGTATATGGCATTCTTTAATTATTGAATAACCAAACTAAATGAACCTAATATATATCCCATGCAAATGAGGGACTGTGCACACCTGATCTCTACCCCAAAGCGTACAACAACTGTTTTTCAATCTTTCAGACAAGGTAATATTCTTTTAATCCTCTTTTTAATCTTTTTCATGTTCGACAGATACTTTCAGGGCGTCCCAGATGCCGTAACGGAAACCGAGCAACGTGGTGGCTGCGCGTGCTAAATTTACACAGGGTTCTGTTTCATTTCTTATGCTTTTAATTTATTGCTTATTCTTTTACGCTACCATTTTTTTTGTTGAAACTCGCCATTTTTGTATCTAAATGACACGAGGCTCCCACGACAGGTGCACGCGTGCACCACATGTTTGCTGTTGCTGTTAATAGCGAGTAGTCTTTCTTTGTTTGCCGGGACGCTGTAGCAGGATCTCTATATCTGATGATGACCCGATCGGCTAAGTTTATGCCAGTTTTTTTATCTATTCACACATTCTTTCGGTGAAAGTTGTAGTTGAGTTTTTCATGATCTTTTAAGATGACATGGTTTTTCTGTCAAGGTTGATTTGTTTTTAATCCTCATGGGTTACATGTTTTGTAACTTGCTTCTAATGAAAATTCTTATAAGGACCTTGTTCTTACACTTTTTGTTATCAACTCATCAAATTATGAACTTTCTTAAAAGTTCATAACGGTAGCCTGATAGCCTCATTGATTCTTCAACATCAATAACAGTTACAAAGTCAATAAAATATAATAAAAAACTAGCAAATATGTTACTAGCAAATTAAAAACCTATACATTTATCAAGAGTTAAGTTCCCGTGAGACCAAGCCTTTTTGGTGAGACCGGTGAGACCAACATATTTCACTTCAAACTTCACATCAAAACATTTGTGAAGGTAAAAAAAATTGAACATTCATCGTTAAAACATACTAAAAAACACTATCGGAAAAAAAAATTCCAAAAAAAGGTTAAAAAACGAAACCTTCACAGCAGTTTTTTTTGTGAAGGTTTGCATTATATATGTGTAACCTTCACAGAACTTGAGCTGTGAAGGTTACGTTTTTAAGCTTGTTTTCGATATTTTTTTGCATCGAAAGTGAATTTTAGGTCTGCGTATTCGTGTTTTATGTACATTCATGGTGTTTTTTTGTGAAGTTTCGTACGTTAGGTATTGGTCTCACGCGGTCTCACGGTAACAGCTTGGTCTCACATGATCCTAAGACAAATGGGTAATATTATTCGTAAGCTATAGTGATTTGTTTTTCCCTTTTTTGTTTTTCCTTTCTCATTAATATTCAATTCAATTTTCTTTTATTTAACATATCTTATTATGATATTATTTATACATGTTTCTTTTATTTAATTTTATTATCATTCAATAATATTTAATCTTATGTTTTATTTATTTAACGTATGTTATTATCTATATATAACATTGAACAATTGTTTATTATTAACCCCAATGGGGCAGCCTACCGGTTAAGGCTTGGTGTTGGGGAAAAATCCACCCAAGTTCGAATCCGGGGGTGAGCAACCAGGGGCCACTGAGTGTTAATCCCAAGGGAGCATGCTTTAGCTCTCGGTAAAAATTGCCAAGGATGTAGTCTGGCCAAAGTCCAGGTGAACCTTTCCAAAAAAAAAAAATAATTGTTTATTATTAATCTTATGTTTTCTTTATTCGGGTTCATCATACCACTGATCAAAAAAGTTAACGGCTAAGATATGGACTATTATATTTTTTAAAAATCAAAAATAAAAATACACCATTTTTAGTTTAAAAGAAAGATTTTTTTTTCCCGATTAAGGGTGTTGATTGGTTCATATGGTTTATATACTGTTTTTTGGGTTCACAAATGATTCTCTCTCTTATGCCTTGTTCTCGAGTTTAAAAAGTAAGGGAAATAAAGGAAAGAGGAAGAAAGAAAAGGGAAGAAGAGGAGGGGGGGGGGGGGGGGGGGGGGGGGGAGGTTATCCCTCCAAATCATCCTACTTCTGAGAGAAAAGGGGATGATAACTTTCAAGAGAGAAAAAAAGAAGAGTTATCTCTCATAATCCCTCCAAATCTTTTTGTTTCCTTACTTTAAAAGAACTCGAGAACACACCATTTTTAGTTTTCTTAGAAATTCTTTCTTTTCCCTCCTTTAAAAAAACTCGAGAACAGGGGCGTCAGTACATGAATATTGTTCATTATTAATCTTATGTTTCTTTTATTGGTGCTAATCACATATTTGATAAAATTTCAAACCAAATGTGTTCAATGATATCAATCTTATTGTTCATTCCCAAATGTGTTCGGTGTAATGTTATATGTTTTACGAGAGAAGTCAAATGATGTAATACATATATGTTTTGTAATAGAAAAAGTGGAAATTTTGGGTGTAGGCTTGTAAAACTTCAAAAATAATCATCCACATTTTAATTGCTCTAATTAGCCAGACACATTCACCAAAACCAAAACTATATAAACCCGATTTCAATTTTATATTTCCTAGACCTGGCAAAAAGTGACACGACACGCTAACCCGACACGAACTCGACACGAAATAAACGGGTTTGGGTAATAGATTTCAACCCGTTTAAGTAAACGGGTTGACACGACACGACACGAAAATTAAACGGGTAAGGTCAGGGTCAAACATATCAACTCGAAAATGACCCGACTAACCCGTTTATACATATATGTGTGTGTGTGTGTGTGTGTATGTTTGTGTATATATGTAAAGTTTTTTAATCTTTTTAGTAATTTACGATTTATTTGGGTTTTTAATATAATAATGTTAATGAATTTTGTTCAATCTTATAAGTTTGAATTATAAAATTTGGATTCATAAACTTTTGTGAATTTTGAGTTTTGATTTTTAATTTTATAAATATTAAACGGGTTAAACGGGTTAAGCGGGTCAACCCGTTTATTAAACGGGTCGGGTTAGGGTTGAGATTTCTGACCCATTTATTAAACGGGTCGGGTTAGGGTCAAGCATTTTCAACCCGTTTAATTTTGAACCCGACACGAAATCGACACGACACGACACGTTTGCCAGGTCTAATATTTCCTCACATAATTTTCTTTTCTAGGTTAATAATGAATCGTCGTTTGCACCATAGTTGTCCCATGATTTATGTTATATTTCAACGTTTTTTTTGTTGATTACTTGATTTATTTCGTTATATTTATATAGCCTTCTCTCTCCCCTGCAACGCGGAGCCAAAAAACCTCGTATGTCACAATCCACAATGGTAGTTCCTACAAGCCACGCTAGGTCCCTCATCCTAATATGCGCCACCACCTTCGACCACCACCACAACCTCCGGCAACCGCCAATACACCACCACCAACGGCCACCATTGACCACCACTTCCGCCCACCACCTCCTCCCATCGCTATCGACCACCACCACCAACGACCATCATTGACCACCGTCGACCACCACCACCTCCGCCCACCGGCCACCACCACCAATGACCATCATTGACCACCGTCGGCCAGCACCTTCGGCGGCCACCGCCGGCCAAAAAGGAAAAAACACATAAAAAGGTATTTTGGTTATTTACCAAAATTTCATTCAAATTCCAAAACTATATTCTGTGAACCAAACAAACACATTCCAATTCCATTAACATATTACATTCCAATTCTGTCAACCAAACAGATGGTCAAATTTAATAACATTTCATTCCAGTTCTTTCAAAGTCAAATCTCATTGACAAATTCTATTCCATCCAAAAACATTTTGCGAAGTGCGAACCAAACGCCACCTAAAACTCCATGTTTAAAAGAGATAATAATTTTTTTTGACTGGAACATTGAGGATTAACAAAAAAAAAGCCGTTTAAAGAAAAAAGTATTATAAATAAAATAATATATTATTAAATATATAAAATATTTTAATAAAATAGTTAATAATAAAATTTCTATAAATGAAATAGCTGTTAGCGTTAGATATATATATATATATATATATATATATATATATATTAATATTTAATTTCACATAATATTAATAATAAAACTAGTATTTTAACATAGGTTTTTTTTAAATGGTCCTTTGTTAACATAATATAGATAACAAAATCCTTCAAAAATATAAGGTAAAAAAAATTTCTTTTTATGTATATGAGCTCAAAAGCAAAATCCCAAACACCCTATTTCTGAGCGAGCCCTAATCGCAACGAAGACAAACAGCAAAAACGTTCTTGAAATTGAAGAAATTTCCCAATCCAACAGTTTTCATGGCTCCAATTCTATCGATATCGAGATCCACTCGCTAGGTATTCAGTTCTATTGATGTTTATTATTCTAAATTTGCTTGTTTGTTGTAGGCTTTGATTTTTCATATCATCGATCGGAGATTTGCTTATATTGCTGAACGATTCTGTAAACTTTTATCTTATTAACAATCAGAAATGTAGCTTTCTTTTTTTTGGTACTGATATGTGTTTTAGATTGATTTATACCGAAAAAAGTTTTGTTTGTGTATCAAAATTTACATTTATATTCATAGGATAAGTTATCTGCTTGCATAAACGCAGTAGCACACATCAGTTGCTTAGAATTTGTAGGTTTCTTTCAGTATCACTAGTTGTGTACCTACTCAATGCAAATGATTTTGAAGCTATAGGATTTGCACATAATCTTTACAGAAGCTACGGTTTCAATTACAACAATCAAACAGTAATTGAGTGAAAGTACAAAATCCAACGTAGTCTATGACGTTGAAGACACAATAAATTGGAGAGTGTGAAATTACAAAGAAATCCAATAAATCAGACCGGGTAAGTTGTTGCTTACAATGTCATTTTGATGGACTGCAATCTTAGTGGTAAAGTAAGAGTGTAATTCTTACCGGTAAAGGTTTAGGTAAACGTCCTTAGAATGCAAGGATCAAATAAAGAGAAATCTTTAATGTACAAAGAATTCCTAATCAAGTGTGTCTCTATGCAGCTTGTCCAAAATCAGGAGTGTTTCTAAGAACCGTTTTACTATAATAAGCTTAAGAAATAGCATATCTTTTGATTCATGATTGAAATTGACCATGCCAATAAAAGTGGATCACTTATATGGTTAGATCTTCTGCAAAAGGTAAAGACGATCACGACTTCAACTGTAGAAGCGAAAATGTGTGGTTAACCATTTGGCTTAGGCAATAGAAGAGTGGTGGACCATGTTTTCCACACCTGCAGACATAAAAGAAAGAGTTAAAGAAAAATTAATAGTAATTAGATACGTAGATTAATGCAATGCAATAAGTTAAGTGTGCCATTTCTAAAGAGCTCAAGCATGTCAAAGTTTTGTTATTTTTCAATGAGGGTCCTGAAAGGCTGAAAGATTGACGCATTTAAAATAAATTGACTCTTGTAAAAGGAGAACCTCTAGCACTTGAAGTAAAAAGTGAGTTGTTTCCAACCCCATAAACTTCTATCGAAAAGAATTCTTCTTAAGAAAATTTCGTACTTGTAAAATGCATTTGGACAAAAAATGCTCTGTTAAAAAACTTATTCTACTAAACTTCCTAGCAGATGAACCAACTTTACAATACCATTTTACTTCTGATTTATGCATCTCAACGACAGCCAACGAAATGATTTTCACTATACCAACACCAAAGGTTAATAAAATTCAAATATTTTGATATTTTAATTTGGAAACTAAACATGCACAGATGCATCTATCTTAATTCGATCTGCACCCCATGCTAATGATGCTTGGATGAAACCCCCTTATGAAGGATGCAATCGTTTATACGAGCAACCAGTTTGGATTTCCATTCTTATGATAATGCTCAATGTATATGTAACAAGATATATTGCAGCTATGACATATATTTACCCTGGTTATTTCATCAAAAAGTTATCTACCTTCATAGGACTCAAAGCACCACGTGTTCATTGTATAACACCAAAAAGTTATCTACTTTCTTAAATTTAAACATACCTGAAAGTTGTGAACCTTAAGCTGGCTGGAGTTGGTTGATGTGTACGCAAACGCATTACATACTACTGCTTAATTGATTGTTCCTCGCATACATCAGGATTCAGGCCCTGGAAATTGAAGCTAGGCCCGAACATAAATCAAGAGAAAATGTGCAGCAATAAGTAGATAAACAGATATATAGCAATAAATGCTTAATTGCAAGTTTGGCTTAGGCACTTACATCACAACATCGGGTTATCCCTCAAAACACTAGCCAATTTCTCAAACACTTTTCTCTTTGTGCCTCTTTATCATTTCTCTAAAAACTTGTTACTCTGTTTTCTTTTGTTTCAACTATGACAACAATATAGTGTGCCAACACAATCATCCTATTAACTGTGCATGATTTAGTGTGAAAAACACATAAACATCCTAATAATTGTGCAACATAACTGAATCAAGAAACTGAGCCTATTTGACATAATTCAAGTTCCATATCTCAAAGACTCAAACTGCTAACAGAGATTCTTCAGGAACACTATGACAATTACTTATTATTCTATCATATTTGAAGATCAATGAAGTTTGTAAGGGCTATTACAATCATAATCAAGACACTCTATCAATAAAAAACAGAAGGTATGAAAAAGTAATAGACGATAAAAATTAAACAAGTTTCAATCAAGAACAAAAAACAAGGACAAAAAGGAGAGGAAACCTACACTTTAAGCTTAATTGGTTGAACTGTTGAACGTAGATACTGCAAGTAACAAAAGAAAAAAAATCACATCTTACCAAACATAATTCCAAACAAAACCCACTAAATGAATCATGAATTCAAGTATCTTTTATAGAAAGTTCTTGCTTCACAGTTATAGACCTAAAGCCATGTTTGGCCTCGACTATCAGTATGAACAATGAAGCATGGAATTCTAAACCGAATCAGAAACGAAGAGTTTAAAATAGTTCTATTATGACAACTTTCTGAAAATCAAATACCAACAACTTTTGAAAACATGGGTTGCACTTACTGGACCCAAAACACAAACTAAAATGCCATATCCAAACTGGCCAACAGAGATTCTTCAGGAATAGTGAGCAAAGTGCAGCAGATGAGAAAGGAGAGGCAAATTACATCTTAAGCTAAATTGGTTGAAGGTAGATACTGCAAATTGTAACAAAAAAAACCAAACATAAGTCCAAACAAAACCCACTAAAATGGATCATGGATTCAAATATCATTTATATATAGTTCTTGCCTCGTAGAATAAGCAATTAGTAGCACTAAGTATATTAGTAAACTTTTCACCTTGTAAAAATGTTTGACAATGAATCAATGGAATTTGGTAGCTTTCTTGTGGAGTTGTTATGTGAGACCCTGCATTGAAGCAACAAGAAAAGGTTATAGAACGGGAACAGGAAGAAATTTATACACGACAGATCCTTTAGGAAGAAATCTCTCCTCAAAGCATTGGATCACCGAAAGGCAAAACTTTTAAATTAGGATTCATAAAAGAACAAACGTAAATCCGAACTTGAGAAAGGCAAAAATCAACACAAGAAATCCATGTTTTTTACAATTATAGAGAAAAAGCAACAAGAATACAAAAAGAAAATAAAGAGATTAGAGTTTCAGTCATCTATTTGTGGGTAATTTTATTCACTTGATTGTTGAATATTTAGATCGGTCATCTCAAAAAATGTATGGGAGCAGGTTGAAAATTTTGAATTTGAAATTGGGATGGATTAAGATACCGAGATTTTTTTGAATTTTGAATTTGGGTCAAAGCATGGGAAGGTGTGTTTGGTATCGTGGACAGGGTGGGATAGGATAGGACAGAACACATGTGTCCCATGTTTGGTGTAACCATAAGTGGAACAAAGTGGAACTAGATAGCACAAGGGTGGGACACGCGTGTTTAGGGATGGTAGTTTCCCCGACCCGGTGGGGAACCCGGCTCACCCGACCCGATTAGGGGCGGGGATTCCCCGGAAAAAGGGTCCCGAGGCCGGGAGAGGGGCCCCCCCCCCCCCCCCCCCCCCCCCGACCCGGTATATATACATATATATTTTAGTTTTATATAATAATGTTTTTGAATAATATTCTAAATTAGAATGTTATGGATTTATTTGACACATAATTTATGGTAGTATGATTTCAATTATGGCAGTACTTTACCATCGCCATTCTTCACCAAATCACTTCTGTAACTAAATGGAGATTTTGAGGTATAAAAAGAAACAACACAGAAAAAACGGGTATATACCCCTTTGCTTTTTTAGAGTTCACACAGCCATATTTTAGAAAAGGTAATGTTATATATGATTAAATATATAGACAAAACATTGCGTGATTTAATTCAAACCATGTTTAATCTTGTACAAAAAATCCAAAATTTCACTGACTTCACTATGCTTTTCTCTTAATCCCTAATTTGTTTACATTAAGGCAAAAATACCTTTGAACCGGGTTGGGAACCGGGTCTAAAACGGGGCCGGGGTCGGGGATTGACCGGGTTTGGCCGGGTAATGAATCGGGGACGGGTGCGAGATCCCCATACCCGGGCGGGGGTGGGGATGGGTCCGTGTTCCAAAATCCGGGGCCAGGGCCGGGTATGGGGATCCCCGCCCCAAACCCGCCCCGTTACCATCCCTATGCGTGTTCTCCTCCACCCCTGGAACTAGATAGAACAAGGGTTTTGTTCCAAAAATACCCTCTCTCTCATTGACACTTTAGATGGGAACTAAACCTAACCCCTTAATCAGATCAATCTACTGCAGCAAATCGTCTCTCGGTCTCTCCTTCTCAGATCGAACTCAACTCTATCAAAATCTGTGATCGAAATCATCTCTATCAGAATCTCAGATCGATTCACTTAGCCTCTCTCTCAAAATCACATATTGAGCTCGTCTCTCTCAAAATCTCACATCGATTCACATTAAAAACCTATAAACCCTTCTCTCTTTCTCACTCTCTGTTCATTTGTCTGCGCAAGGAGGACGATACTCTGCTTAAAGGTTTTGAAATGTGTTTCAGTAACTGCATCGACTTAGATTCACAAAAAAATTGCATATATTTCACTCGATTCCTTGCTATGTTTCTGACTTTGCTTATCTATTGGAATCCATTAATTTTTTTTATCTATTTTTGATTTTGCTTATCTGTTGGAATCCATCGATTTCTTATTTGTTTCTGATTTTACTTGTCTGTTCACATCGATTTTTTGGTAGATTTATCACATCGATATTGCTTATCTAGTGAACAATATTTATTTGTATTCTTTTTGATTAATTTTAATGAAAATTTTACTTGGCAAATGCAGTCAAATGTTGTTGTCTGATCAAGTCAAAAGAGTTAAATTGGAAAAGGAACTGTTTCTTGGTGATGTTATTTATGATCTTCTACCTGTAAGTAATTGGATTATAAAATTGTTGTTAACGAACCATTCGAACTTATAATTAGCGTCTATTGGATTATCAAACTATAATTTTCATTCTTATAGTTTATCAGGGGTAAATTGGTCATTTAACCGGTTCTGTTCTGTTCTATTCTGTCCAATCATAGCATGTTATACCAAACGTTGGACATTTGTCCTGTTGCGTACCAAACGCAAGTAGAATTGGGTGGGAAGAAACAGTAGAATTGGGTGGGAAGAAACAGTGGCCATGGAAAGATAACTCTGAACAACCCTCCTTGGTGGCTGGCTTTCAGTGTTGAGATGGATGATTCAATAAAAACTTGTATATAATGCATTGCAATTTGTATTTAAGAGATTTTTAAGTTTTATGCATGAAATGGTTGGACCTCATGCTTAAAGTGTTGTATTTAAGATTTTAAGAGTTCAAGAGTTTAAGAGATTGATAAAATCTCTTTTATAAAGGAGTATAGATATAGATAATTATGGATCCATTTATTGCCTAAAGATGTTTCAGGTTTTGCTCTCGGATGTAGTTTTCGGGTTTTTTTGGTGTTATATTGATAGATTAGTGTATTCATTTGTAGGTTTTGATACTGCTTTCTCAAGCCATCTAAACTCATCCATCTCTGCTGTTCTTGGTGCCTTTCCCTTCCATTTTTCGGGGACTATCCGATTCCTTCCTCAACCGATTCAAATCAGGAAAGTTCAGGTATAATTGCTACTATTCGTTACTCACTTTTTCTGAAACCCTGGTGTGAATTTAGGTCAGGTTTGGTTCGTTACTCCTTGTGCTTATTCCCTTTTTCTTTTGTATCATAATCCTATACACAATTAGAGTCCATTTTTTTCATAGATTTAAGGATAGTATTATACGTGAAGTCATTGCATAAGAATCTTATTTTTGTAATCTGTTTGTGATACGTTAAAATCTACTTTCTAAAATTAATGGAGTTGTGTCATTTAGGTAAACAAGAACATATTATGGGAACAATAAGTTTCACAAGTTTGATTCCAGTTGTGGAGGTGGAGAACTTAATGGGATTAGACCTACGTATCCCCAATTATCTATATTTTCAAGTGGTTTATGCATATATGATATTAGTTTTTTGTGAAAATATGACGTTTGATGATTATTTGATTTATCGGGCAAATCAAACCTTAGATTGAAGAACAATAATTAAAATCTGACATGGACACTTTTCAGAATTGTGGATGACTTGCTAGATTAATAATGTGTTTGGTAAAAATAAGCTAGTTGTATAAGCTAGTCCATCCAAACATGTACCAGAAGCTAGCTTATAAGCTAGGTTTTTGAAACGCTACTTTGAGTAGCTTATGAGAAAGCTTATTGTAGCTTTTTCCAATTATACCCTTATTAATATTACTTATTAAATTCAAATATACCCTTTTTGGTCATTTTACATATTCATGAGGTAGTTTTTGCCGAACATAATTTGTTCATAAGCTAGCTTATCAGCTACTAGCAAGCTTATCAATCAACAACTAGCTTATTAGCTACCAGCTAGCTTATAAGCTACGTGTGCCAAACATAGCCTATATGTATAAATTTCCACATTATGTCTGACTTTGGGCAATTTATATAGGATTTTAAGAGCAAGGTGATTGGATAATTCATTGGTAGCAGTAGACTTGAAGATCAGAGCTCTGAACCATGCAAACAGCTGCCTATCATCCCATAACCTTTTACCTACCTGTCAGGTATTTATCTATCTGTATGTGTAGCTGTGTGCATGAAGCATCAGCTACTTGCTCTGTTAGGGTGCATTTGGTATGGAGACATAACAGAACCACACTTTAGTAATTTCCCAAGTTTGTCTCACTGGTTTTAGTTCCACCTATTTTGGTGGGAGTGGGACAGAAAAATGAATTTTTGTCACGCACCAAATGTGGGACAAGATAGTTGTATTTCCCTGTGTACCAAATGCATCTTTAAAAGAAAGATTATAAATCCAGGGTTGGGATCCAGTGAGAAATTGAGGTTAACGTGAGAAGTGGTTATCAATGCACTGAAGTGGATGCACATTAGGGTGAGATGCATCGAGATGCAGCGGATCAACTCCCTTCTAAACAATTCATGGGGGAATGAGATTAAAATTGATCAACGGTTTAAATCCACTTCTCACGTGTCTCACGTAATCACATTAACCTTAACTTCTCACACCATCCTTCGCCTTGTGGTGCATATATTGAGTCAGGAATTTTATCACTTTCTCAAGGTTGTGAAGAATTGGTATTTATTTCGAAGTTGATAATTAGTTGAAAACTTTTTGAAATTAGAATTTTTTTTTATTTTTTTTGCTGATTATTGTGTAATTCTTAACAAACTGCAGAAGAGGCTCTACGGAAACATGTGCTTGGATGAACATTAGAAACAAAAATCACCTTTCTCAGAGACTTAACCTGATTAAAGGAGTTGATAATGGTCACAATTTGGGATCTTTTGGTCAAACCAGGTTATTTCTAAACCATAAAACCAGGGTTTCTATCCCGGATGATGGTCACACGCCATCCGTTTATGTCTCTGAAGATATCACAGACACAAACGACAAACCGTTTAAAGAGTTTGAGCCATTTTTAAGCAAATGGTCTCCTCCTAGATACCTTTGGAGAGGGTTATCGGTTTTCATCTTGGCTGGTCAAGTGATAATGAGGATACTCAACGGTAAAATCCACTGGAGAAACACCCTCCAACAACTAGAAAGAGTCGGTCCAAAATCAGTCGGTGTCTGTCTCTTAACGTCCGCTTTCGTGGGCATGGCTTTCACCATTCAGTTCGTTCGGGAATTCACAAGATTAGGTCTGAATAGGGCCGTTGGCGGTGTCCTAGCGCTGGCATTCACACGTGAATTAAGCCCTGTGATCACTTCAATCATCGTTGCGGGCCGTATCGGGAGCGCGTTCGCCGCAGAGCTGGGGACGATGCAAGTCTCCGAGCAAATCGACACTTTGCGGGTTTTGGGTACCGACCCGGTTGACTATTTGGTGACCCCAAGGGTCATTGCTTCTTGTGTCGCTTTACCGTTTTTGACCCTCATTTGTTTCACGGTTGGGATGGCGTCTAGTGCGCTTTTGGCGGATGGGGTTTACGGGATTAGCATCAACATTATCTTGGATTCGGCCCAAAGGGCTCTCAGACCGTGGGATATAATTAGCGCGATGATCAAGTCTCAGGTATTTGGTGGGATCATATCGGTTGTTAGTTGTGCTTGGGGGGTTACGACTTTGGGAGGTGCCAAAGGCGTTGGAGAGTCGACGACTTCGGCCGTTGTTCTTTCGCTTGTCGGGATCTTTATAGCGGATTTCGTGCTTTCTTATTGTTTCTTTCAAGGAGCGGGGGATTCGCTCAAGAATTTGTAATTGTTGATTGGACAATATAATCGCGATTATGTAGCTCTAGACCTTTCTCTATGATTGTTGTTCATTTGTTTAGCTAGGGGTGTTCATCTAAACTGCCAAGCTGTATAACTAAACTGCCTGTGATGCGACTTGCAGGTGTTGTTTATGGTTTGCATTTTTACCAAATCGCACTTTGTGGTAAAGATTGTGGTTTTGAACCATCAAACCGCAATTCAAACTGCACTGTGTCGTACATGTTTGTCTAATTTTAGAATTATGTTATATATACATTATCATTAATTAATTGAAAATAGACTAGTACATTAGATTGTTTATTAATTTTTTCACTTTTCTTTTTGAGTTTTAGATCACATGTCTTATTTAAGTTATTTTATCAGGTCTATTGTTTCACTTATTATGGAGAAGGGGTGCCTCCTCACAAAGGGGGTCGCAGTGACTAGGCCCGGGTGACTATTTACCAAAAACACAGGTCTCCGCAAAGTCGTAAGACCATGTATGGGGGCGTCACATCAGATTCGGGATGTGATATGGTTCCGAAGGATGAACCGGATATGGACAGTTCCAACATAATTTAAAATCTGATGTGATATGGTTCCGAAGGATGAACCGGATATGGACAGTTCCAACATAATTTATTTTTAATTTTACTTGTTAGGTTAGGTGTGTCTGGATTAATTATGGAACTTTCTGGTTTGTTTTACACCATCATAATCATATATTCGAGACGCATTGAAACTATCTTATTATATGCAATATAATTTGTTAACCACAAAGGTTGTGGCTACTGGTTGAGGCCTTGAGGGATTTGGTGGAATATCTCATCTGTCCATGGCTCGAATATAGGAGTACGCAACAATTGTGGCCACTGAGTTATCGGTGGCTCATGTCATAGAGTCATAAATTGTTGAGATTAGTCTAGGCATAGCCTAGGATACCTTTAAAAAAAACGTACTTGTTAAATATATTTTGATGTGATTTTATGATTATTGAATTGAAATGTGGTAGGTACAAACTGTATAAAGTGCAACACGGTAGGGTGTGCTTTGACGTTAAGATGCATGCGAACCGCCTAATTTTAGTTAGCCTTGATGGATAACTCAACTGGTAAAATTTTGAGTTTGTTTCTCAAAATGCTACCGGTTAAAGTCTTTTCAAGGCCTAAGAGTTCGTTGACTTTTAAGTGGTTTGTATATTGATTATACATCTCAAATGTTTTCTAGTCATTTGTGTCATTTTTGTAAACCAATTTTGTAAGTCTTGCATTTATTTGAAACGAATTTGTAATGTCTAAGTTACAACCATCGTTTATTAAATATCCATATTTTTACCTAAAGAAAAAAAGTATTGAAATGTGATGAACTTTACCTTTGGTTTTTTTAAGAGTAACATAGTTTTTTTTTCTCAATCATTCAACCGTTTCCAGAAATTATGTTTGATATAACAGGATTTAAATCTTTTTTCTTTGTTTTCACAGTTAACCGTATTGATTCTATAACATGAGATCATTCATAAGTTAAGTTATCATTCACTTTGTTGCAACCAATTCATAACAGGGTATCTATGTCACCAAACCATTAGCAAATGTTTTTTGGGAAGGGTGTCAATGTGTCATGGGCTATGTCTAGACTAATCTTGGTAAATTATAGATGCAAGACATCAACCATGATTAACTTAGTGGCTACAATTGTTGTGGATGACTAAAATTGAACCGTAGGCAGATAAGATATTCCACCACATCCCTCTAAGACATAACCACTACGTCATAACCATTGTGGTTAAATCATTAGCAAGTTAGTGGTGAAACCAAGTACGACATAAGAAATTTTGAAAAAAATCAGTTGAAAAGGGACTAAGTCAAAATTTCTGTCATTTTGATACATCTAGTTCCTTTTCCCTTAATGCAAATGTAAATTTGGCGTTTTTGCATTCAAGGGTTGTTTGGTAATGGCATGTGCGGTTCATTAAGACAACATTAGTTTTTGGTTGTGGCTTATTTAGTAAGACGGTGGCTCATTTGTGCACGAGAATAAAGATCATGCATAAACTAGAGCCTCTTTGGACGTCCCTAAAATACTATGAGGTGATCTTGGTTGTTGCTGCATTTAATTTCGATGCTAATCAATTCTAAATTCAGTCTTATGAATTGCAAATCAACAAACCTGAATTTTACATCATCTTCTAGCTTTTTTTAGGGTTTAATTTGTGATGGGTTATTGGTTTTCTAGTTCTGAAACAAAAAATTAAATATCTGCTACTAGTCTCGAGTAGCTTAGATTATCCCACCATGGCTAAATTTATTTTACAATTTGATTTTAAGATATGTAAGGGCATCGTTAAAATCAAATTGATGCACCTTCAAGACACATAAGTTTTTTTTTTTCATTTGTGATAATCAAGTGAGAGGGTCGCGGGACCTCGCTCGATCTTATAAGGCCTAAACTCAATTTATTTCATCAGGTAACTTGCCAAACATATCTATTCATGCTCTACATATAAATGTTACTTACGACCCTTTTGATATTTCCTAAATCTTACGTAAAATAAAATCTCAGATTTAGAGCGATATCTATTGAGCTTTACGACCAAAACCTTTTATAACTTATCCATATCGATTTATTTCTAACTTGATGAAATAGGAGGAATGAGTAATGAATAAGAAACTTTAGGACTATTGGTAAGATTCAAACAAACTAGAAAACTACAAATGAGTCAAAGGTACAAAATTGCCCCTCAAGAAACACGATTGGTTTGAAGAAATTATTTAGACAGAGGTAAAGTAATATTGTGGTAAGGACTACAGTCACTCATCCAAATGGAAGACTTCCAGGTTTGTTTGGAACCTTTTGAAGGTTGGGCTTGTGTTGATGTTCGCTTTGTGGTCGTTGGATCCATCTCTTTAGATTGGGTCGTATCAGTAATATCCTCATCTTCATCGTAAGAGTAATAAAAAAAACTTAGGGGTCATTTACTAAACACTCATCCAATACTTTACTATCCTTGCTAATTGAGCATGAAAACCACCAAGAATCGTATCCAGTAAGAGCAATAACAAGGACCGAGAGTCTTACGCGAAAAGTAATGCAAATGACTCTTACCCAGTAAGCATCTACCGGGTTGAAAACGCTTACCAGCAATCAATTTTGATGGCTTAAAATGTTATACAATAAGATAAGTGAGGGTAATGTCATTGCTGGTAAACGTAAGGGTATAAACGAGTCGAGTAGTAGGTTAATCGAGTTGAGCTCCACAAAATTAATATTAGGCTCGAGGTCGATTAATTTTTTCAATGTAGGGCTTGAATATTTTTTGATTTATCGAGCTTGAGCTCGTTTCTGGGTTTGATCTCACGATCATGTAATTCTTTTATTGGCTTAATATCGATGTATTTTTTTTGTATAAATTACAAACATATGAATATGTTTGGCTCAAAAAAGGGTATGCTCAAATGGCTCGGCTCTACTCGAAAACTTGAATCGACTTTTCTAACGAGCTGGGTCGAACATAGGTATTATAAAGCAGGGCTCCTTAAGTTAAACATGTTCTATGTTGTGTTCGAGATCAACTCGAGTTCGAGAATTATTAGGTTCGAGCTCGTGTAAATCGTTAAAAATTCTACTCGCTTACACCTCTAGATAAGCGCTTACTTGGTAAGCTTTTGGTAAACGACCCTTACTTTTTACACAAATATATCAATTACAAACACTTAATAATTGAAATTTTATACATCTAAGCTGTTATATCACCCTAACTACTCATTTGGTCGTTCATTTTATTATTACTTAGGGGTCGTTTCATAAAACACTTACCCGGTAAGCGCTTACCAGTAAAATTGAACACTGACCTACCATATCAAATAATATTTTAGTCTCTCAAAATGGTATAGTATGCAACAATTTACCCGGTATGCTTTTACCGGGTAAGAGTTGTCGATCTCACTTACCGAGTAAGACTCTCGATTTATGTCATCGCTCTTACTGGGTAAGATTCTAGTTCTTGTCATGTTCATCTTGTAAGGTAAATTCACCCGGTAAGCACTTATTGGGTAAGCGTTAAGTAAAGGCCCCTTAGTTTATTAATTCCCATCCCTCAGGAGTTGTTTGGCAAAGTCTAGAATAGTTTGACTCAAAATATTAAATGGTCAGAATGATACAGACTTTTATTATATAATATAATATAAAATAAAATATGTTTGTTTGGTAATTGTTCACAATGAAATTAAGGCTCTGAATGCTCGAGGGAGACACAAGATACAAAATGATTCAGAGGGTTTTAGAACCGTTAAAAGACAATTTTTTTTGTTTTTGTTTTGCCAAACAAAATTCACCTCTTAGTAGCGGTGGCAAAAAATCAGATACGGGGTAGTTAAGTGTAACTGGGTACGAGCCGCTTACAGTTAAGAGAGTTATCAAAGGTAACCGGTTGAGGTAAAATATAACCAGTTAATTTTAATCGGTTAAAGAACCGGTTAGGTAAAAAATCGGTTAAGGCTTATTTATCTTTTATTAATAAAGTTTTGTAATTAAATCATATAAATCTTAAAAAAAATATATAATTGGGTCGCTCAAGTGCACTTTAAAAATACATTTGATTATACTTTGAGAATTGATGAGAACTGAGACATGAGAGATTAGAACTTGCGAGTTTGCGAGAAACGAATATGAGTTGAAATCACAAATTATAGCGATAATTGTTTGCATTTTTTTACCTTTTTTTTGCGTTTTGCAACTTGGTATCTAATCCCATACACCACAACACTTATTTATAGTGTGCTTGGGGGTTAAAATTGTAACACCCCGTTTTCAAAGTTAAGTTAAAACAGAGTTATGAGTTAAGGTTGAACCTTGATTGTTATGTTTTAGGAGTTGAGGGGCCCAGCTGTCATTTGTGAAAGTGTAAGGGAAGAGTGGTCAGATAAAAGGGTTAGAAACCCTTATCTCTTCAGTAGCAGTTTCCAGAGAAACGTACGAGAGGAGAGAAAAGGGAGATTTGGGAGTGGAAGCAAGGAGTTCAATCGGAGGTTTGTGGTGATCGATTGCGTAATTGATCACGTTTCTTGCGCTAAGGTAAGAGTTCTATGTTAGTTTGATTGTCAATTGATGTCAATTTTGGAGTTTTGTGTTGGTTAGGGTTGGATGTTGGATTGGTGATCATAGAATCACCAATTGTTGTAATTGGTAGGTTTTGGGGTTGAATTACTCGCGTGTAATCGCTAGTTATCGACCCTAGTTGTTATGAGAAAGTGATTTTGGAGTTAATGGTCATCCCTGCAGAAATGTTGACCTGCGACTGAAGATTTTGGGTCTGCAGGTATCCGCGGGTCAATCCGCGGGTGGTGACCCTCGGGATGACCCCCCGTTTATCGGCGGGTCAAGCCGCGGGTGGTGACCCTCGGTTCGACCCTCCGTTTGTGCTGTCCCAATTTTTGAGTTTTCCGTTTCGGGATCGTTTGGAGTTCTTTGGCTTATGGACCCCTAGGGGCTTATGTAACTTGATGTTAGGTGAAGTTTCGGGGAAATTGGTCGAGGTTAACTTGGTCATTTCACGTTAGGGAGTCGGGTTTGGTTTAAGGACCCGTTTCGGGCATTGTTTGATGTGTATGCGTACATGTTATGTATAGGTGGTACGAAGTGATTGTTGAGCTGGTTAAGAGAGATTGTTAATCATCTTATCAGGTGAGTACCTCACTTAACTCTTGTTGTTATGTATGTATGGTTACGATTGCATGTGTGATTATGTGTATGCGTTCCTTCGGGGACATGGCAGAGTACCTATGGTGGTAGTAATACTCCTAGGGAATTATTATGAGATGTGTTCCTTCGGGGACTTGGGAGAGTACCTGTGGTGGTAGTGATACCCCTAGGGAATTTGCAGAGGCCTGGTACCAGTGTCATAAAATCCTTCCGTGATGGTTTAAGCCGTACAGAAGGTGGGAGTTTTACATGTATGTAGTTGCTATGTATTTGTGGTTGTATGTGCATGATGGTAAGTGGTTGTGTGTGCGTGCTCACTAAGCTTTATGCTTACCCCGTTGTTATTATTCTTTTTAGTGTCAGGTATGTCCCGGAAGGGAAAAGAGAAAGTTTCGAATGAGACTCCGAGGTTGCAGCAGTTCAGTCTAAGCCTGAAGTTAAAGGATGACGTTCTATGAAAGGATGAGTGTTTTCTTGGTTTGATATGTAAACATATGGATTTATGCTGTTTAAACTACGTTCAAGATTTCAAGCTTTTGGCTTATGTTTTCTTAAAACTTATGAATTATAAATGGTTTTAACGTTGGTTTTGGACGAGCTTCCGCTTTTGTATGAACTTGGTTACTTTGCTTTGAAAATGAATGTTTTTAAGAATTGGGATGTTACAAAAATGAAGAAAACAATGCTTACATTTGAGAAAACGGTCATGTCTAACAACTATAAAACAACAACTTCTTAAAACACATACCGGTTAAGGCCCATTTACATAACCGGTTCTGGGATGGTTATAACCGATTATGCAAAAAAATCAAAAAAATAGTAACCGGTTAATGATTTCGGTTAAGGGGCAAACCTGCTATAACCGGTTAACGGGCTGGTCAGATATCGTTCAACTGACCTGCCGGGTCGGGCCTAGTTGGCTATAGCTGTCTCTTAGCGATTCAGAGGTGGCATCTTAATGAAATGATTAATAGGTAAATAATCTGGATCCACCAGAGTACCGGTTCCTATCTATATTTTGCTCATGTCATTGATAACTATGAATTTTCATAGTTATTTCTATCTCTTTTTATATAAATAAATTAGTTAAAATAGAAATTTTGGTCCGTAAAACCCATCTTTTGGTTAAAAATAATGTTCTGAGCCTTATAAGTGCGTTTTAGTATTTTAGAAGTGTTTTACGTGTTTTTGGAGTGTTTTTGTGGAAATTCTGATGCAGTGATTTCTGGAGTGCTCACTGAAGACGCTGACGAGGGTACTTTGGGAAATTCACAAAGAATGAAGACTTTTGGTGCATCTTAGTGTTTGAGGTCAGCTCCCATGTGCTCCCATGTGCTACACAAGGCTCAAGAAGGCTGGTGAAATAGTGAAAGCAATAGTGCAAAAGTTCTTGCAAAAGTTGGAGAGAGAAAGGAGAAAAAGTAAAAGCAAAAGTGGTGCCTTTATGGTACAAGAAGATTCTTCATGATGACCTAAGTTAGTGCTCTTCTTAGGGTCATGTGAAGGCAAATATTGAAGACTTTTTCCTCCTATTTAATTGTGGTATTGGCTACCATGGCTCAATCATCCTCAATCCTACAATCCTTCACCCATTACCTTAGTTGTAGTTTAGTTTTTTCTCTCTAGTTTGTAAGGTAGAAGTAATTTTAGTTACTAGTGGTAAATCTTGTAGTTAACTTTTATTTTACAGCCTAGTCTTAAATTTTATTTCCAGCAAGTAGTTTTGAGTTTTAAGTTCGTATTTTGTACTGGTAGTCTAGTGCCCACTTCTGTCGGCACTGCTGTTTTAATTAAATTTCGTAATCTTTTAGTATGATTTTTCTAAACGCTTCTACCTTTGTTTTCTTTACTTTCTTAGTCATGCACTAGTAGTATTTAGGGATGTAGGAAGAAAAAGTACCCGGAGTTTATAAACAATGCTTGAATAGTTTTCGGGTTTTAAACTTAAATTATTTTGTTCATTCATAGTTCGAAAATGCCCCAATGATGCAAACGAGCTGATCACTTGAATGTGTCTAACGTCTAGTCTTAACTCAGAGATGGGTAGGACGTCGTGACACGAGCTTGAATGATGCTAGGGAATTCGAGAGAGTTCTTACGACACTAACGAGAGTTGGGTCAGTACAGTGGGCAGATCTCCACCAAAAGGAGCGGGCAAGCTACCTAGTGCGTCCACCGAGGCCACTTAGAGCGATTGCTTAAGCACAAGCCTATGAAATCCGAGAGGATTCGCCGGGGATCAACCACTGACTTAATAATTGAGTTTTTAACACGTAAATTCTACTAGGAAGTGTGAGTGCGAGATAGGACCGGGTCTTTCGTGAACAGAGAGTGTCCACTGTCCCACAGTACTATGATCACCAACTAGGGCCAAGTATTTCTTATAAAGTCCGGGGAAAAATATTCCTACGTCCCTATCCTTTTAAACCGTAGCAAAGCTTTAGTTAATCTTTAGTTAAACCTTTTCATTAAAAGCATTTCAAAAACCAAAACCAATTTATCTCTTCCTCTCTAATCGAAACTTGTAAAAAGGAGCTCATGAGAACCGTATTGTCTTGATTGTCCGGTCCCTGTGGAAAACGATTCCGGTATCTTACCGACTATTACTTGAAGTGACGATCACAGTGACCAGTGTATACTTGTACTGCCCACTGTGGCCTGTTCGCAAGGCACTGCGCATACACGTGTTTGATCTCGCAAGCTAAGTTTTAAAGTAACGATCACAGTGACCAGTGTGGACTGTACTGCCCTCTGTGGCCTGTTCGCATTTCCCACTGTGATTTACACGTGTGAGCCGTTCGTCGTGGCAGTCATCAAAATGAAATTGAGTGATTTCATTGGTCAATTAAACAAATCCTATGAAATGATGATGTCATAATCTATTTCCATTTTTTTTCCAAAATTTACATACCTAAAATTTCTCATTAATTTATTAGTTTCCTTTTTATAATTTACATTTTGTATCCTTATAATTATTTGATTAAATTACTTATTACCCCTTAGTTTTTCAATTTTCAATTTTCAATTACTTATTACCCCTTTTTATAATGTATATGAATTAAAACCATTTAAGTTTTTTGTTTTTCTTTTTTATAAATTACACCCTTATAATCGTCTTGACGATACCTTCAAAATAAGTATAATATTGAATATTTTTTTAATTTATTTATATTAGTAAATATTAAGAATAGATATAAATTAAGTTGTTTACATTTTATTACAATTCTATCGTTGATATTCTTGAAATTTAAAGATTCCTATTTTTAATCTAAATTTTTTATAGATTATTTATAAATAATAAAAGTTTATTTTATTTAAAACGCTATTGTTGATGTTCTTGAAATTTAAAAATTCCATCATTTTAGTCTTACTAATTCTATAGATCATTTATAAATAATATTTTTTTTAAAACCCTACAAATCAAAAACACTATATAATTTATTTCATAATTCCTCCCGTTTTAGAATCATTCACGAAATGCAAATCTTTCAACAAAAGAATTTCAGATATTTTAACAACTATTAGATGACTAAAATATTTAATAATAAAGTAAGAGTAATTTTTTTTCATTTAAATCGTTGATTAATTAGAATTATTTTAATAAATAATAATTCTCTACTTACTCAATTTCAAAGAAAGCTTTGAATAAAAAATGAAAGAAAAGTAATTTAAATGTTATATATATAATTTCCTAAATGATTATGATTATGATTAAACTAAATCATTAATGTTTCTTTTATCAATTAACTAAGTCATATTTATATTGTTAATTGGATATTACGTTTGGTTTGTGGTGAATTATTTGTGAACTTTATAATGCAAATGTTAATTCTTATTAGAAACTAAAACAATATGTTTAAATCGTCCGTGTATTACACGGGCCATTAACTAGTTAGATAAGACATAAGAGATGGTGTTTTTAAATTTTAAAATAGGTCTGATTCTGGGCCTAAAGAGCTGGGCCGGGCCCATTTTGGGTTTGAAATTGGGCCGCCTGATTTTAGTACGACGTCGTCTTCCTTCACACATTTCACATTCATCATCCCTTTTAACAGTTTAGCGTTAGATCGACCCTCGTCTGAGCCCTAGGCGTATTCGAAGCTGAGCAGCCTAACAACATTCTTGAAATCGTTCCAATCCACCACTTCCTCATCGTGCAAATGGCTCGAATTCTATCGAGATCCACTCGCCAGGTATCCATTTCTGTTGATCTTTTTGTTAATTTGATTTGCACGCATCATCGATCGCCGATTTGTGTTTTTATCTTGAACGATTAATCTCTGAATTTGTGTTATAGTAGTCGTGATTTTGATGAACCATCGGAAATGTAGCTTTCTTTTGGATATGATTTTGCTGATTATCATGTTGTAGATTGATTTATGCCGGAAGAGTTTTGTTTGACTTTGTAGTGAGTATCGGTATTTGTATTTATATTTGTAGAATAAGTTAGCGTAGGTAGAATTTCTGGATTTATTTCAGTATTTTAATTATGGATCCATTTTTATGCCTTAAGGTGTTTTAGGTTTTGGTTTTGGATGTAATTTTTGGGCGTTTTTGTTATTATGTTGATAGATTAGTATGTATATTCATCTGTAGATTGTGATAATGCTTTATTAAGGTAATTAGCATGAAATTGAGATGTAGAGTCGTTAAATGTATAATTGGTTGCAAATTGGATTTTAGAGTCAAGGGATATATCTCAAAAAAGAAGTGGTTTGTGCTTATGATCATTGATCTTAAATAAGATTTTCAAGTTCATATGGTGCTTTACGTAACAAGATTGTTAATTTATACACTGCAAGTTATAAGTTATAAGCCTCTAAGATCTGGTTTGTGGTCTAGTTTGGGATTTAAAGCTTGTTTTTTCTTAGTCGACCCAGAATCAAAAAGATTGATTTTCAAATGATTGGAAGCATGCATCTTGAAGTTGATTCTAGGATCAAACTTGATGTATATGTTCCGAGAAATTCAAGTTGTTGTGTAATTCAAATAAGTACATATAAATAAACTAACATTACAAACTGAAAATGCATACTTTTAGTTATTTGAATATACCCCTTCCTGATGGAAGTTTCTTGCTTTACACCTTGTTTGCAAGTTTTAGCTTCAAGGGAATCTATAATGATCTTTTCTAATTTCTTGTTTTTGTGTTTCTGATGGAAGGAGGGGAAAGATTAGATAGCTTTGGGGTGATTATATATCTATATATACTGAAGTGCAAGAATTTTCAAGAATGCACAAAACACCGTAACTAGGGTAACTAGATAAACTCAACCTTTACGCATGCCAAAATACGACCATAACTCATAATAATGGAATATGCAATCCCTCCAATCCCTAAATCCTCCCATCCTCTCATGAAAAAAGTGTGAAACAAATGAAGTCAGGGTGGTTTGGTTAATTTATTAAGAAACTATATATGATGACTTGAAATATGTGTAGTGTATGTATTCATGTGGTCACAAATGCCATGTAATCACTAAGGCATTATTGATGGTTTTATAACTTTGTATGTTGTGTGATCCACACATACCACAATGGCACTACCAAATTCTACTTAAAATAGTGGTGGGTGAAGTGTTGAATGTTTGAATCATATGGTGGATGGCAGATAAATTTAATAGCTGTTTCCTTTCTCTCTAGTTTGCTCCTTGATAATATCGTCCAACATTTTACCATGACAGAAATTTTATACCAAATGGTTGTGTGATACTTGATTCTTAAAGGATTGCTTTGTTGTAATATCAAGAATGTCTACTGTTACATTTTGTGTATAACGTATGGATTTGTGTTGTTATGCAGTTATATAGCAGTCAATGCATCTTGCAACCACAACAACATGCAGTTCCAACTCGCTTCTATGCCAAAGAAGCTGCACCTAAAGCTCTTAAGGGTGACGGTGAGTTGACCTGAAACTGTACATTTTCTTTAGCAATATATAGATGTACTAATTGATAAAAAAAAATATATATGGATGTTGCTCTTGTATTGTCAGGATTTCATATATTAAAATCTAGTTTTGGTAGCTCATGCATATTTTTGTTAGCCTTTTGCTGATTTGGAATTTTTATTTGCATTTTGTGAATGATATATCAAAAAATGGTTTGTGTTAACAAGCTCCATCTCTGCCTAGAAATGCTATGCCAAGTGACAAAGTAATTTTTATTTCTTGAAAATTGTAACTTATGCTTTTATGATTCTAATGGTGATGCCTCTACATGCATCTGCAGAAATGTTGAAGAATATTTTTCTTGATGTGAAGAAGAAATTTGAGACAGCCATCGGGGTTCTTCGGAAAGAGAAAATTGTTCTTGCTCCTGAAGATCCTGCAGCAGTTGATCAGTATTACAAAGTGATGAAGACTGTTAGGGAAAAGTAAGCTCTCTAGCATTTTGATGTTTGGGCTCTCCTATTATCTGTTCATTTGATGGCTGAAAATAAAAAAAATCCCATGCTCTACATGTACTATAACCATATTTTGTGGGTGCTAAACTGACCAAAGTTCATAATATTTTTTTTGAAAGGCACTAAATGAAGCTAGGTAGTCAAGTAATCTTCTAGTGCTTAATAATAGAGATTAAGCAGCATAGATAGTTCATTTTAATACACAGACATATACATATATAATGTAATGATTTTAGATTTGAACTTTTGATATTATATTAGTAATTTCTTTGCCGAATGACCAATTCAATTTTTTTTCATTAATACAATTAGTCTGAAAGGATTGGGAGCACTTCTTGAAGTTGAGAAAAGTTGATTGATAAACTAAAGCTGATTAATCCCTGTGTAACTTTTAGAAGCTCTTATTCAGTATTCTTTAGATGAAGCTGGCATGAAATGCTTTTTTTTTGTAGAATAGATGATAACATGGACTCGTTTGGGACCTGAGGGAGTGTCATATATTTTCTTGCATTGAGTTCTCATACTACTTTATCTGCTGACAGAGTTAGGGATTTGCAATAGATGGTTGAGTAGTTTGGTGGAATGTTGATGTCTTATTTTGCATGTATTTTGGCAACACTTTGATCTCATTGGGTGCATTTGTTTTCTTTCATATGCCATGGGTGAATATTTATGGTACTGTTGACTGATTGCATTTTGCCAATTATCTTATCTTTTAAATTTGTCTTCCATGCCTACAGGGCCGGTCTGTACTCAGAGTCTGAGAGGATTCAGTTCACCATTAAGTCACGAACCGATGGAATTCAGGATGCTCGGTCTTATTTGTTGGTCTTGAGGGATATCCGTATCAAGTATGAGCTCTATGATTTTTTTAGAAACCAATCACTCTTTAAATTTCTCAAAATTAAGAGTCTGATTGTTGTAATTTGACAGCATTTCGATTTGTGAGGCTGGCATATATTCGTTAATTGATAAAATATAAATCTTATTTGCAGGAGAGGCCTTACTGATGAACTAGGTGCTGAGGCTATGATGATGAATGCACTTGATAAAGTTGAGAAGGAAATTAAGAAGCCGCTTATGAGGAATGACAAGAAGGGGATGGCTCTCTTGAACGAAGAATTTAACAAGATAAACCAAAAGTAAGCTTTATTATAAAGAAAAGTATTCCCTCGGTCCAAAAATAAGTGTCCATATTTCTATTTTAGTTTGTCTAAAATAAGTGGCCACATTCCAATTTTAAGTGCCTATTCTCCAATTCTACCCTTAATCATGAGAGAGGTCGTTTAGTCCATATATTATTAAGGGTAAGATTTTAATTTAGTTAATAAGGAGTGTAATAATTAAGCTTCTCTAAAACTGTGTGCCTTTTTCTTGTACATTTATTTTGGAATAGAGGGAGTCATAGATCAAAAGTTAGCTTTTATTATATAAAAAATAAGATTTATGTCGGGAAAAATATTATGGTGACTTTGTTGTCAAATTGATGTGCAAGATATGTCCCTTATTGTTTGGGGTTGCACCAATTGGGGATCGGACCTTTCCAGTTTCCAGACTGTAAATTGGAAAAAAGTAGTACCAAGAAGCAGACTGCAACTTCTTGTTTTGGAGTATATAATACTTATATGGCAAATACCCACGTACACTCCTCACGTTTGGTGAGGTTTTAACCTTGAACTTTATGGAGGCCAGGCACTCTCCTTAACCTGGGTACCACTGGTCTTTGGTAGCAGGCAAAAACTTCTAGTATTGGTTTGGTTAAAGTTTCTCATTGTTTCGTTTCCAGATTCGGTGGAGTAGTGACCAGGGTTTTTGTTATATATTTTTATTTTCTATCGGTAAGTTCCCAAAATAATTTTTAGGGTAAATTACATATTTGGTCCCTGTGGTTTACACTATATTGCACTGTTGGTCCGTATTTAGAAATAATTATAGTAAAGGTCCCTGTGGTTTACATTATATTGCACTGTTGGTTCTTGTGGTTTACACTATATTGCACTGTTGGTCCCAGTGCTTAACAGACTGATTTCACTCGGAGAAGGTTAGGGATCAACATTGCAATATAATGTAAACCACAGGGATCTTTTCCATAATTATTTCAAAATAGGGACCTACAGCGCAGTATAGTGTAAACCACTGGGATCAACTTACTTACCAAAGGAGTGTTAGCCTAGTGGTAAGGCTTGGGCACTACATAGTGGTGAACCCGAGTTCAAGCCCTGGGGGACGCATTCTGGAGGTACGGGGGCTTCAACCCCGGGCTGCATGCTTTAGCAGTCGGGCTTCGGCCCAAAATTGCCGAGGATTAGTCTGGGCCCAATGTGGTCTGGGATACCTCTTCCAAAAAAAGTATGTAACTTACTCTAAGTTACATGAATAAGCTTAGAATTGTATGAGCATACCGGTAAAATCATACATGCACAAATATTTAGTCTTGTTAAAATGGAAGAAAAAAACAATCAAGTCTGGTTTGAACCTAACAAGTTCTGGACTAGGTCTGAGCTTGGAAATTGATTTTCCAAAATAGAGGATCTGCAACCAAGCTGTCTGAATCATGCTAGTTCTGGTTTGGTGCAAATAGTTTCGTGCCTAGTTTGTGAACCACCCATGTCATCATAGAATATTTTATTTTGACCATTGAACTGTAAAGTTTGTTAACCACAAGGGTGTGGTGTAGTGGTAATCACTTGGGGAGGGCATAGCTCTCAACCCGGGTTCGATTCCTGCAATTCCCCTTGTGGCCACTGGGTTTAATCTCAGGGCTGCATGCTTTAGCGGTCGGTTGCATTGCCAAGGGATTAGTCTGAGCCAAAGGCTCGGGAACCCTTTACAAAAAAAAAAAAAAAAAAAAATCAGAAAAAATAGCTCAATTTGTGGTGCTCTTTTCTTCTAGGCTTGGCATACGCAAGGAAGACTTGCCTAAATATGAAGAACAGTTGGAGAAAAGATTGCAAAAGCACAGTTGGAAGATCTGAAGAAGGATGCTCTTGAAGCAATGGAAACACAGAAGAAAAGGTATTTTTTTTTCTACTTCCTCTCATTTAAATTCTAAGAGAGTGCTTGATTATTTGCCAAATGTCTATGAATACCATTTAATATAGACTAATAGACCCAAATTGCAATCATCATATATTTGGAACGATGATTATAGACAAATAGGCTTCTGACCGTTAACTCCACTTCTCACGCGATCCTTCGTTATAACATGGAAGGTGTAAAAGATGATTTTTATTTGCTTTCATGATGTTGGTCACAATCCAACAACCAACTTAATTCGAATAAATTGCCAAAATAGAAGCCAACATCTATCCAAGAATTAAAATATTTGTGATCTTTATGGGACACATAATTTCTGAGAATAACTTCCGTATAGATAATGTTTAAAATTCATTATCTTCTTAAAGATTTTGAAACCATTTTTTGTGTCAGGAAGAGCCATTCTTCTATTAGGTAGAAACGTTCTTAAGTATGTCAAAAAGTTGTGCATTTAAAAAAGAATCTTTCTGAAGGCTATCTTCTACATATTTTGGGTGTGCGCTTGTTGATTATGAACAAAAATGTTTGCAGGGAGGAGTTCAATGATGAGGAAATGCCGGACGTGAAGTCTTTGGACATTCGAAACATGCTTTGAAGCACCGGAGTTCGGTTCAATAATCTTGTGCTCATTTCGAGGGCTTTTGGTTTTATTTAATTCTTGTAATGCATGAAGAAGAAGATGATGATGATATGAATCAAGAGTAGTTGGAATAAATCTTTGACTTTTGTATCTCGAAATACTTGTCCAACTTTGTCAAATCTAAACCCACATTTGGATGGTTTGTAAAAATCAAGTTTTTAATGAGAGGAATGGATTTGTTTTGAATTCTAAATTTGATGTCTCAGGGGTCATAATATTAAACCAAATAAGGTGCGCAAAAAAACCGGGTTTGGTTTTAGTTGCTTCTTATGCAATTGGTTCTACTTGTAACCGGTTTGGGCTTTAAGCTTTTAAGGTAACATTTGATACGTAGATTGGACTAAAGACTGTAAAAGACGAGAACGTGATTGGTGAGAACATGATGTGAGTTGTTTGTCATGATTAGGTTTGAACGTCAATGGATTGGAAAAGTTATCCTTAATTGTGATTTATGATTCTATATGTTGTTTCGGTGGTGGTGGAATGAGAGGTGGTGATTGTGGCGGAGGTAATCCGTGGTGGTGGACAGTGGTGGTGGATAGAAATAAGGTAGATGTCATCCTTTGAGGCGTTGATATCTATATTTTCTTGTTTAAATTAGAGCTAAAAGCCCATCCCTTTTTATCATTTTATCCCTAGAAAAGATACCATGGCCCATGGACTCCTTTGCGAAGCTTCGCACACACAAGCTGATGGAGAATGATGGCAATCGGTAGAGATGCGAGTGGCTTTTATGCAGCCAATAGCTACGTCCAAACTGTCGGAAACACTGTGTGGTCGATCCGTTTAGGATGCGGGCGACCTTCTCGACGGCTAAACCCGCATGAAACACGCCTAGGGCACTGTGGTCGACCACCCATTAGCATGATACACTTGAAAGTTTATGTTACATCTCAACTACTAACGTATTTACATAGTTCCCTTTTCTAACATAGGAAACTTCAATCTAGCATGTTAGCCCGTAACTACAAAGACAATGAATGGAGCTACCATAAATCTTTAAAATTTGTTTCGAGTTTGGCCTTTGATAAAATTCATTGAAAGACAATAATATGTGATACAAAAGATATATTAATTATGAGTATATAAGCGAGCAAAGTTTATTGTATCTTTTTATATCATGTGTCATTTTATGATCACAAACTAACTATTTCCCCTAAAACCCCAAAACTTTAAAAATTCCATAATTCAAACAAATGAGAATACTATTGTTACAAGTCTTCATACCTGCCGCATCACGCGGGTACGTTAAGAGGGTGTTCGGGATTGCTTTTTGAGGTCTAAAAATGGTTATTGACTTATGGTGGTGGAAAAAGTGAGTTTTTAAAATGGTGTTTGGATTAGCTTTTGTTATTGTAAAAGCCAATAAGTCAATAAGTTACTTTTTAAAAGGGTGTTTGGCTTAGCTTATCAATTTTTTAAGAATGGTTTAAGTTATTTACCACCCAAAAATACTTTTCCAAAACAAAAAATTAGGTATATGATGCTTTTCCAAAAGGGAAAATTGCCAAAAAAAAAGGTAACATAAATGTCTAAAAAATCCAATCAAGGTAATGTACATTTTTTTACCAAGAAAGAATTATGCATCCGATTTTGTAAAAAATGGGGGAAGGTGACCTGATTAACTTGATAACCGCTTAGTCAGCAGGTATGCTGACGTGTCGGTCCAAGTGGCGTCTAGTCGGCACCATCTTACCGTTGACCGGCGTTCAAGTTAATCACCACCACTATCACCGCCACCCACAGCCACCACTATCACCACCACCCACTATCACCACTACTCATCGCCACCACCAAACCACCACCACCACAGCCACCACCACCATCAAACCCAGATTTGAGATAGTTAAACAAAAAATCAAATCCAGATCTGAAACCCCCAAAATAGATCGTCAGTGATGAGTTGGAAGTCGAGGTTCCCATGGTCTCTTCTGCTGCCCACCACCATAGCGCCGCCGCCGCCGGAAACCCCTAAACCACATCTAAAAGGCGAACCACATGTGTGTGTGTTTGAATAGAAGAAGTGGTGGTGGTGGTTTCGAGATGGTGGTTGTGGTGGTGGTGGTTTCGAGATGATGGTGGTGGTTTGCTGACAGGGGTGATCGGAGGTGGTAAATTGGTAATGGTGGTTGTGGTGGCGGTTTTGAGATGATGGTGGTGGTGATTTGCCGACAGGGGTGATCGGAGGTGGTGATGGTGGTTAAAAGATGGTGGTTGTGGTGTCGGCGGTTTCAAGATGGTGGCGGTGGCGGTTTCGAGATGATGGTGATGGTGGCGGTTCCAAGATGGTGGTGGTGGTTTGCCGACAGGAATGATTGGAGGTGGTGATGGTGTTACAATGGTGGTTGTGACAACCGACCATTTCCGGCCCTCGGGTTAGCGACTCGTAAAGCACTCCTGTAGCATAATATTTTAGTGAAACCTTAATCCTATAGCTATTTGGGAAGAATTAGGGTTGATTATGCGAAAATTTTTGGAGATAACTTAGAAGTCCCGAAAATCGCCCGGAAAAGTCCCGTTTTAGTCGGTAATCGCCCAAAAATCATATATAATACCGAACCGACTCAATTGAAACCTATATTATTTAGTTTATCATATTTTAAGTCACTTATATAAAAATATTTTAAACATTATAGATATTAAGTTGCACATATCACTTTATCGAAAAAACCATCGCGAACCGAAAAACCGTACGCAGTTGCACTTGTGAACTGAAATGGGCTTTGTAAATAAAAAAAAAGTTTTTTTTTGGGTTGGGTGGGCCCCCACATGGCTGGTCACCCCTCCCCTCTCCTCTCTCTCCATATAAAAACCTCTTTCTTCCTTCATACACTTCATTTTTTTTTTCATTTCAATTTTGAGAAAACATCCATTTTCCTCTCTTCACACTCTCTTTCAATTTCTCCCAAAAATACAGCAAGATTCAACTTCAAATTGCAAATCCTTGAAGAACAAATTAGAAATTTAAGTATTTTATTGGTTCATCCATCAAAGGTAAGGTTAATGTATACATTTTAACTTCATTTTAAGCACTTTTTGTGCTCTATATGCAAGTTTTTGTTAGTTATATGTTGCTATTTGATGGAATCATGTTCTTAATGTTTTAGAGGTAAGGATGAACACTAAGGATGATTAAAACATCCATTAGAAAGTTGAATCCTATGATCCTCCATCATAAACATAAGAAAAGGGTGAAAAACCCCAATTTTTGATACTTTTAGTTCATTACAAAATCTGGAAATGATGGATGATTACTTGCATGTATCATCTTGATATTTGGTTATATTGTTCTTCGTTGCATGTTACTTGAAGTGGGATTGTAGGTTAGTATCATAGAAATCCCCATTTTTAAAGGTTTATGTGTTTACAAGTGAGAATGTTGGGATTTTGAAGTGAGCAGAAGCTGACAGATTGTAATATGCATCTTTGGACGACCCAAAAAGGGTTTATATGAACGTATTTTTGTCTACATTTTTAAGGGATCAATATTTTGTGAGTTGGGGTTCAAACCCCACTGGAATCACTCAAAAATACGAAGTATAGACCCCTCAACTCTTTCAAAACTTTTTGTTGTGCAACAGCTACGGGTCAGATTTTTAATGTCAACTTGATGCATGCATATCTCCTAGATAAATTGTCAAAAATACATTTTTTTATTCTAAACTCAAGTTTAATGTGTTAGCTTTCCATAGAATCCGGAATCACTAAGATTGGTGGACATTTGAGCATGCTATGAATGAAAACAAAATCGTGGTGTAATCTGTCAAAAAAGGACAGATTCACTCATGTGAGTTGGAATAAGCATATCTCACTCAAAATACCACCATTTCAAGAAATTCTTGGTTTCTTAGGGTGTGTTTACTAACGACTTAATGGGCTTAATGGGAAAACCGGCTTATTCGCACAGACATCTATGGCTGTTTACTAACGACTTAATGGCTCATACCATGGCTGATTCGCAAAGCTGGTGGAGGGCACTTGTCCCCATTCAGACATTTTTTTTACAAATATACCCTTGTTAAAAAACAAGGGTTTAGAAAGCTATAGCACTGATAAAGAAAATACACATGAAACCAATAGCATTCTTCTGCTCATCAACATTATTGTTCATCTCCGGCGAGAGCTGTTCGTCGCCGGCCAGATCTGTTCATCTCCGGTCAGATTTGTTTGTTGTTGTCCAGACCTGTTCATCTGTTTTCCTTGCTACCCTACCACAGCTCTACCAAAAGGCTTGTTCTTTTACTTCCATAACCAGTGTGAATGAAAAGAGGTGAAAGGGGGATGAGGTGACTAAATTCAGAAAGGACTCAAGGAGATGTAAAAAAAAAGAAAGGGAGTAAAAAGTTTTGCAAAGAGGTCGAAGAGTACAATTCTACAATTGTCAACCAAAAAGTAAATTTATAAAATTGATTTACTTATTACTAATACATAAATAGTTTAAAGGTGTTTTGGTATAAAAAATAAGTAAAATTTCTTATAAATGATGAAAATACTTGAATTTAAAGAATTATTTAAATAAATATAAAGTTATTTGGTTTTTGTTTTAACTTTATTCATATATATAATTTTGCTTAATAAATAAACAATAATTTATAAAACAGCTTATAGTTAATGGTCAGGGGTAAATTGGTCATTTTTGACATTCAGATGGTTGATTCAGATAAAAAGGTAAACACCAGCTTCAATTTATACAGACAGACAAATTTATCCAGACAGACAAATTTATCCATACAAACAGACAGACAAGATTTGGTAAACAGCCCCTTAGTTAGAGTTTGATGTTAACTTCAAAACCCCTCTGGAAATTTGAGATTTGGGGATGTAATGAAACCCCTATGAATCAAACTCTACAAGTATGTAAATCTGAAATGGTCCAGTGTGCATCCTTTTTGTGAAATTTATTTGTGCATGCTAAACTCTTCAAAAATTAGTGAAATTTTGTGTGCATGTTGTTAACACATTCACTTTTTGTGGATAAAAGTTTGGGAATTTTCTCCTTTAAGATTATGGCTTGGAAATGGCATTTTTACAAAGAAAATGAATCTGTCAGCATCTGAAATTTTTAGAAATGTGATTTTTGAAATCTCAAGACTTTTTCTTCCAATTATATGTTATATAAAGTTATTAAAACTTGTTTATACCAAGTTTGGCTAAATAAGATTGAGTATGGGCATTATATATAGATATCGATAAGGACTAAACTAGGATTTTGAGTCGATGATATAGGACTTACGTCGCTTGTGAATTGTTTAGGGCACTTGTAGACTCGGAAACTAAAGTTCGAATTTTCGTGCAAACCACCAAGCCAACCAAGGTGAGTATTCACGGCCCCTATTTTACCATTTTTATGTGTTGGGTGAAAAACATGTTTGTTGATTAAATGTATTTGAATTTTTGCTTGCGAGCAAATAGTTATGCAATGATGATATATTAAGTAAAAGTCCTCCGTTGAATACACTACTATTAACTCGTTGAGAGCCAATGATTTAAGTGGATAGCGCTATTTGAGTAGAGTGGACCCGCCCTCTTTTTACTGACGAGTATAGGGTGCACTTAATCATATGTACGTTCTACACATGTGGGATTTAGTCCCACCGCTGAGGTAGTTTGGCGTTCTACACATGTGGGGTTCTAGTCCCACCGCGGAGGTAGTTCACGAGAACGCTCTATCCATGTGGTTCGCTACCACCTCTAAGGTAGACCGTTGGGGCAAGGTGTTAGGTTTAGTAGTGGCTTGATACTATATCATGTGCATAACTGTATCTTTTAGTGATAAATTTTTGAACAATGGATTTACGGTAATGATTTCTGCATATGAAACTGTTTTGTGCATATAAAACCTGTGAACTCACCAAGTCTTGTAGTTGACACTTGTTTTTAACATGTTTTTCAAGGAAATTGAAGGTAGTTGAAAATACCTGTGCTGCAAGTGACATCAAACTTTAGACTTTTCTTTTGCAAATGTTATTTTGTATGTTTAAAAGTTAAACAAACGTTGCTTATGTAATATGTAGTACTGTAAACACTGAACTTTTAAATTAAATGTTTGATGTTATTTATCTCCTATCGCAATGAAATCTTAGCTGTTACGCCTCGCGTTTCCGCTTTAGCGGGGTGTTATAGTGGTGGTGGGGTGATGGTCTAAGTGGTGAAGGATAGAGAGAGAGGGTGGACTGTCGCCTTCTAACAAAGAAAGAGAGAGAGAGTGTGAGAGAGAGAATGAAGAATTAACCGGTTATACAAGTTACCGGTTATACATACTTTTTTTTGACAAAATCGAATGCATAATCCTTTTACGATAAAAAAAAGTTGTATGTTTTCCTTAGACATTTATATTATCTTTTTCGACAATTTGCCATTTTCAAAACTTCATTTCACTCCCTTCTAAAAACTAAAATTTTTTAGTTTTTTTCATTATCCAAACATGCCAATCTTATATAAAGAAGATTCTTAAATCTTATAAATATCTTACCAACACTCGGTTTTAGGTTTTCAGGCAACCTACCTGCTCATTTCTTCGATCGCCTTCAATCTCCCCAAGATTTTCTCCATCTTTCACACACTAAACACACACACAAAATGCATCGAAGAAGCCATATTTCTCTCTGCAAATTTCTCACCAGATACCCTTTTCAACCATCTCCAAAACCCACATCCCCAATTCCTTCCAAATCAATCACCACTAAATCATTTCACCCCTTTACTTTCCCACCTTCAAAACCCTCTTTTAAGCAAACCCCATTTCCCCAATTCAAGATCCATCGATCATACACCGTTGAAACCGACAAAGTCGTCGACGAAATCAACCTGAAGTTCGCAGAGGCGAGGGAAGAGATCGAAATGGCGATGGAATCGAAAGAAACTGTTTATTTCAACGAAGAAGCCGAATGCGCTCGTGCTGTGGTTAAAGAAGTTCTTGATTTGTATGAAGGATTGCTTTCGAAGTTGCCCGAAAAGGAAAGAGGGGGAATTCAGAGGTCTATGGGGCTCAAAATTGAGCAATTGAAGGCTGAGCTTGGGCAATTGAATGAGTAATTTGAGGTTTGTTTTATTTAGGGATGATCTAATTTAGTTTCATGTTTTTGAAAGAATTAGGCTTATTTGATCATGTTATTTGTTATATGATGTGGGAATACACAAATTGTATGAGGAGATATGGAATTGATAGCCATGATAAAAAGTTTTAATTTTTATGATTTCTACTGGTTTTAATGCATTGTCTTAGGGCCATTAAGAGCCACCTCTGAATCATTAAGAAGTTGAATCTTGTTTTGGCTAAAAAAGTATTTTTCCATTTTTATGGTTTTAAAACTGAATGAATGATTTTGTATCCTGGGCCTTCTTAACCGTCGTTACGAACAATAGACGACCATATTTCATTTTGCACTATATCATAAGAGTCTCTTAATGATTCTTCTACGCTAAACCATTCAGCAACAGCCAAACAAACAACCCATTAGTTTAATGATGTTTTTTTTAAAATCTTTTTTGAGGATGATTTAGGGGCCACTTACCTTATTGGGATACATTTTCCGCCATCAAAATGGTAAGAATGTTCTACTCGGTAAACGCTTATCGGGTAAGAGTTTTCCCCACACTTGCCAAGATTTCGGACCTTTATTACTCTTACTGAGTAAGATTCTTGTTCCATGTCATGTTCACCCGTAAATGTTATGTTTGGTCATTGCCCCGTGGGCGTGAGTTAAAGAAATGTGATGCTCTAAGTTTAAGGCGACGATGATGAATGAGAGTGAAAGGTGGAATTGAAGATTAAAATATGTTCTCTTTTCCAATTCAAATATGTTAGATTTGTTCAAGTTTTTTGATCCTTGAATATTTGTTTGATCTCAAAAAGAATGCGAAGTTAATTACAATTGTAGATAAGTTAGGGTTTTCCTCGACTTGTCAATTGTTAGAGGGCAAAAAAGTGAATAAATTGATGGGTAAATGTACTTGTATATGAGAATAGTGAATGTTTTATAATGGTTAGCTGGTTTGATACTGTTGGAGACTTGGAGTCTTACATTAGCTACATACCATACATACTATTGCGGTATTGCCTTTGTATATGTAGGAACCTTCGCGTTTTCTCATATTCATTCTTTTAGACATAGATTCAAATAGTTTTGCATAGGTATGAGGTAAAAATTTTGTTGGGAAGCATGCATGTGGGTTGTTCCGTTGGGTTTAATATGTTTTACATCCTGCAACGGAAGTTTGGACCGATCGTTGGAGTAACAAGTAAGATTGAGGAGGCCTTTACGAAAAATATTGGGTAAGATGCTCGTACTGGGTATGTACAGATCTCCAATCTTATCTTGTGAGCTTCTTGGTCAACAACATTTGTGGTCAGAAGGTATTGATCTCTTACCCATTAAACACTGCTTACCTGGTAAGAGGCTACAAGCATCCTTATCGAATGCAAGGAAAGCATAGAAAGACTATCTCATCCAACCTATGCTCGGGCAGGTTTGCCCCTCATCGGGAAAACATTATGCAATTCAAGGTTTTATGTGGAACATTATGGATTGTGTTTGAAACTAGATTATATAATTGATATTTTGTCAATACTAAAGGGCCATCAGCCTAGAGGTATTCATTAATCCAACCTTCCTAAAAAGTAAAGGGTTCCAACCTCATAAAATGCAGGCAGAGTATGTACCAATGTTAGTTTAATTTGTTGTATATAAATCAATGTTAGTTTCATTTGTTGTATATAAATGTTATGAATAGAATTAAAAAAAAATGATATAAAAAATCCATACCATCTCTTTGCTTTTTGTGAACATATTACATATATTATCTACCAGGTTTGTTTAGTTTGGTTGTTGAACCCCCTCTAAGCTAACTAGCCTTGAACACTTGGATTGACAAACTAAACCACCTCTAAGCAAGCTAGCCATGAACACTTGAATTGACTTTTTTATCCTCAAGTCTTGTCTTGTGATCTATCATCACTTTGCAAACAACTAACTAATAGATCCTTCTGTCTTCTACAGAATTTTCCTAACACATGGAACTACAGCTTTAAATATCAAACAGTGTATGTTTAGTTGGTGACCTACTTTACTCATAATCTTCTAGTGGAAGTTCTTACTACCATTTGAAGATCATTGAAAACCTAGTTTTGTAGTTTTCCTCATCTTTTTCAGGAACAATTTTCTATCAATCCGGTGTCTAAGGCTACCTGCACCGGTGCATTGGGTTCTCAGCGGGTAAACCCGCCGGGCTGGGAGGGTTCGAGTGGGTTGGGTGCGTGGGGGAAGGAAGCCGGCGGGTTCAACCCCTTTGGGGGCTTGTAGAACACGAACAAAGCCGCTGTGTTTGTGTGTGTGTTGTGTGTGAGTGTTGTGTGTGAGAGGGTTGGGTGTGAGTTGTAGAGGGTTATGGGAGGGTAAAGAGAGGGTTGGGAAAAAGCTGATGTGTCATTAAAAAAGTGAGTGGGTTGAGTGGGTTGATTGGGTTGGGTGCAGGTAGCCTAATTGATATGGGTTATTTTTCATCTATTCTACATAAAATGAGAATATTAAGTAGTTAATGCATATGTACTATCCTCGTAAACTCTTGGTGTGTTCATATTCATCATCCATTTCTTTGCATTCGTTATATCCTACTCAAAAGTAGGATCTAGGGGTGGGATAAGCACACATGTTCAAGCTAATGGGTAGAGCGGCTATTCTCGAAGATCCTTGCTTCATGGAAACAACTGCTCTACTATTTAGGGGTAGAGAGAACAGGTTTGCACGCATCGCACATGGAGACTATAACTAGTTTTGAGATAAAAGACTTTGTTTGTTGAACACCCTTAAATGGAACAATAAAGAGCCTGGAAGAAAGAAAAGAGACTTGTATTTATATAAGTTTTATCACACTTACAAATACTGTTAAGTAGCATTCTATTAACAAAATTTTGCGTTTTATAAAAGAAATATTGCACTTATACACTTGATGCATATATAGAAATATTGCACTTATACACTTGATGCATATATAAGCTAAATATTGTACATAACTTTATGCACTCATAACTTTAACATGCACAGACACAATATAAATGCAATACGTCTTTTAGACACAAACAAGTGTATATATCACAATCTAAACTTTTGCCCAAATCGACATAAATTTATTTCGTTGTTTCAAAATGATAATTAAATACAGTACGACCGACCAATGACGGTTGATTTATACAAACCCATCTTCTATAACTAATCAAGGCATAAGTATTTATTTTCAAAAATAACACTTACACTTGCCTATTTTTACTTAGAAAACAATTGTAAGAAAAGGCCACTATCTGATTGGTGAAACAAAGAAAGAGAATCGGTTTTAAGATTCTAGGAAAATAGTTTCATCAAAACAATTATCAATTAAATTAAAGAAATTGGAAACAAACCTGAGTATTGAGTCGAGGCCCGTGGTAAACGCAATTTCCTTAAAACCGATTCGCTCTATATCAGTGCGTCGATTTCCCAAGATACAACGACTCTAAACAGGATCGCGTTCTGTGGGACTTTACATTTATGCCTAAACTTGAGAACCTCTTTCCTTCTTTTGATGCCTCGTTTTTCTTACTTGTAGTTCCTTTTTCTTTCTCATACATTTTTTTTTATGCTTAAACTTAAGGTCAAGGTTCATTATACATGGATCAAACTTTTTTTTTTGAAGGGTGTCCGGGACAAAGGCCGACTAATCCCCGACAATTTTGGGGGCTAAATATGGTCCCACTTAAATGTCCTCAGGCATGCACACGAGAAGACTCGAACTCGATTAGGACGTTATGAACCCCCTGAGCGATAACCAATCCACTACAACACTGGAAGACATAGGGATCCAAGTTTTAACCCATTAAATTTCAAAAGGTCACTGAAATGAAACATAATTTCAGTGACCTTAATTGAAGCAACTAGAAGGTCATCAAAAGACTTTGTCCATAAATTTTCATTCTTTAAATTTTCATTCATTTTTAAATGAAAATTTTAACCGAATAATCTTGGTTCACAAAGATCAATTGACATCGTGTGATATATAATAAAACTAAACGTGAACCAAGATTATTCTTTCGAGTTCTTACTTTCAGATTTGAAATGCTTGGCACTGCATCGTGTATGGATACATATCTAGTACGGTTTAAACACACTTTCAAACCGAATACAATGCAACTTTGTTAACCGAAAGCATCACGTCGTCCTTGATAAATTAGAGTTGCGTAAAGAAATCAAGTTACAAAGACCAAAAATGGTCGACACTGGTTTACAAGGACCAAAAATGAAACAATGAATTCTGAAGGGATGCAAAATCAAAATATAAAATGTATGGTAGAATGAAGGTGTACGTTAGCAAGGTTCAATATCAGAAAGTTCATGAAGAAGAAGAATTGGAAATTTCAAACTGTTATTTGGAACACCAGAAATCTAGGAGTCAAAAATCATATGCAATCAACAATTAGTCTTCGACTTCAAGTTAAAATCTCAGTTGGATTACTTGCAATGTTTCTCGTTAAGGTCAAATTTAACCTCCCAATTTCTAGTTTATTGTCGTTTTTTTTTTTTGTATAAATTTGCCGATTTTTATGGATTTGATTGATTTCAGGCATGGAGATCAACTGCTTTCGGTGTTTATGGATACCTCAATTTCACCAAATCTGGCTTTCTGTGAGTAACGAATGCACACATTGTTACATATGTTGAATTTAGTGTCATCTGATTTTGAACAATTTGTACTGAAATCCTTGTGTTCGAAAGTTGAATGTTAACTGATTGGTATGATTTGAAGTTTGAGGAATTAGTAATTTAGAGTTAAATTGGTTATTGAAATTAACTGAAAGTTACCTACTGTTTGATTAACATTAGGCTATGTTTGGTAAACTGTTAGACCTATAAGCTAGCTAGTAGCTTGATAAGCACAAATTATGTTTGTTAAAAACTGGCTTATGGGGATGTAAAAGAGAAATTATATTTCTTCCTACTTTTTACCTCCTAGTCCTACCCATCCTCCTACTCATTTGATTAAGTGACATGTGTAATCCACTGACTCTCTTTCCTCATATCATCCATTGATTTTGACACTTGTCTTGATCTAGTGAGTAGGAGGATGGGTAGGAGGAAAAAGTAGGAGGATATATGATTTCTCGAATGTAAAATGACCAAAAGGGGTATATTGAGATATAATAATTAATATTAATAAGGGTATAATTGGAAAAAAACTATAAAAAGCTACTTCCAAGGCTATGTTTGACAAACTAGCTGATAAGCTAGCTGTTGATTGATAAACTAGCTAGTTGCCGATAAACTAGCTTATGAACAAATTATGTTTGGCAAAAACTAGCTTATGAGTATGTAAAATGACAAAAAAAGGGCATCTTTAAATTTAATAATTAATATTAATAAGGGTATAATTGGAAAAGACTACAAAAAAGCTACTCAAAGTAGTGTTTCAAAAAGTTGGTTTATAAGCTACTTTTTGTGCATCCGAACATGTATACAAAAAAACAAGCTAGCTTATAACCTACTTTGTGTTTACTAAACAATGCCTAAACAAATGATTAGATTTGTGCAAGTCGCCCTCTGCCCTCATATATATGATGGAAAGTTGATGAAACTGTAGTTTTTAACATTATTAAATTACTAAGCATCATAGTATTTGAAGTGCTTTGGGTAATTGTACGATACAACTATGGTGGTCTATGGATGCATCTTTGACTTCTATGTTAATGATCTTGAACTTTTGACTTATGTAGTCAACCATATTGGTTTTAAATAGTAGTTAGACTTTTGAGTTTTTATTTCGATTAGTTACAAAATAGATAATTTATATGCATCTTGTATACTTAATAGATTGTTAACTATCACTGTTTGTTATAAAGTTCAACATGATTGTGTAGTATTATATTGCAAATTGATTTTAGGGATGAAAACCGGTCTAATTCAATTAAAAGTCAAACTGTCAAAGCTTATCCTGTGATGTGTTATGGAGCTGAGGGAGTAACAAGTAGGGCAAGTCAAATGTTTACATTTTGTTATTCTTTACAATGTAGATAGTTTGAGCTCGAGGTTATGCTACATGTTTGATTTTTTGTGTGACCAAAGTAACATTTTAAAGTATTGTAAAAAATGATTAAAAAGTGATGGATAGTAGGGCCCGTTTGGTTTGCGGGATTGGATTTGGGGAATTTGGGTATCATGGAAGGATTTGGAATATTTAGCCTGTGTTTGTAGGATTTGGAATGGAATTGAATTCCATTATTTATAAAAAGAACTTATATATAATTATAAAACTAGTTACCTTTTTATTAATTGATTATTACGTTTTATCTTTTATACATATTTTAAACCATTATTACATACAAATCCCAAAAATCCCGTGAACCAACTGCATGGGATTTCAAATCCTATGTTTGGTGGATTTCAAGAAAATGCTGGGATTTAAAATCCAGGAAATCATTCAAACCAAACATCGGATTGGAATGGAATTCAAATCCAAATCCCTTCAATCCCGTAAACCAAACAGGACCTTCAGTAGTTTACAGGAACATGCTTTATGTTCATAGCCCCTTCCTCCCAGCAAAAGGTTTGATTTGGTGTTTCAGAATCAGAATTCAACGTCTGATTCGCATTATGATCATGAATTTTGTTTCACTTTCTGGGACTTAAGTGTATAAAAGCTAGGATTTATGACCCAATTTGAATCTTTATCATAGGTTTTTTGTTTCCATTGGCTGGATCTTGGTGTTCCAGAACTAGGAATTGCTATTGGATTTGCATCTAGGATATAGTGTTTTCTTTTAAACTATCTTCATCATGGGTTTTTTTTCCAATATCCAGGGAACACTCAAAGAATTTCAATCCAGAAGATATGTCAACACGAATAGATGGAAAGAATTGTATAGTAACTGGAGCTAATTCTGGGATTGGTTATGCCGCTGCTCATGGTCTTGCATCGAGGTATCTAATCTTGATTCAATTGTTTTTCATTTCTTTCAAAAACTTGTACCACAATTTTTTCTGAATAATAACCTTTTTCTGATATGCTAACTCAATTTGATTGTCAAAATTGTCAAAAAATGTTGTGTAAATAATAATGATCACTATTTTAAACTTTTTGGATGTAAAAACTAAAGAATTTATGTCAAACTTGAATTGGGGAAGTATTAAGTCTGAATCTCTCGAGTCAAAGGCTGACTTTTTTTGGACGGAGGGAGTATTTTACACTGATTTTGAAATTCTCCTTTTTGTTTTATTTCAATACCAGAGGAGCAACTGTGTATATAGTTTGTCGAAATAAGGAAAGGGGAGAAGCTGCACTCTCTAAAATTCAGTCGAGCACCGGCAACCAAAATGTTCACTTGGAGGTATAGTAGATGGCTTTTCTTTTATCTTTCCTGTAGCCATGTGTCCCAAAACAAGTGTCCAGTGAATCATCATGTTTTAGTTATCACAATAGAAACATTTCGAGCTAAAAACTTGTACTTTGTTGGTCCGAAAACAAATGCAACATTTCCCCTTTTGGCAATGTTTCAATAAAGTATAATTTTTTTGCGTATTAGTAAGTAATGGTTGCAAAAATATTGAGAACCTCGAGTTTGGTCCCACAATATTATCAATGAGGATTATGCGAATATTTGACAAATGATCAAAAAGTTACTTTAACTTGTGTGCCTAATCATCAAACATTGTTATGATTATAGGCCACAAAGTAACAATCAACATAAATTTTGAACATGAGCAGTATTATATTTGCTATTTTCAGTTTATGCTTTTATTTCAGATCCCAAATAGGAATCCCTTGTTTGACTTTTAAGAGTTGTTATTCTTTTCAAATGTAATAAGGAACAAACACTTGTTACCTTCCAACTCTAAAACTTTCTACCGGTTGGAATGGTTTGTTTTGTTTTGAAGGGCTAGAGTGGCTGAACCTAATAAGATAGCAATTACAACCCAAGAAGTAATAAGTACTTGGCCATAATACTAATTATACGAATTGATTTTTTTTCGCGTTGTATTTTAACATTTAATCTGTCTTATATTTGGCTTGTAGGTCTGCGATCTTTCGTCTGTCAATGATGTCAAGTCTTTTTCATCTAGATTTAAGGCAAAGGAGGTTCCCATTCATGTGCTGGTAACCACCCATGTCTCTGTTGAAAGCTGCTTTCGTGTTTCAAATATGTGTGTTTGTACTATGGCACACAAGAAAATCAATTGATTTGAAATAAATTGCTTACATGGATGCAATTTATAATCTAAAAGACATCCTTATTCCTTACTTTGTGAGGGTTGGGTTCTAGTGAGAAGTTGAGGTTAACGGGAGAAGTGTGAGAAGTGGTTATCAGCCGTTCGATGAGAAATGGATGTACATTAGGATAAGATGCATTGAGATAAGATGCACCCAGATGCACCAGATTAATTCCCTTCTAAAACGCAAGTCATGGGAAGGCATTAGATTAAATGTGATCAATGGTTCAGATCCACTTCTCACATTAACCTTTACTTCTCCCACAATCCTTCGCCTACTTTGTGAACCCACAATTTTGGAATTTACATTTTTTCTGGTTTTTATTTATTACCTGTCTAATTGTATATCAAGCGATCGATAAGTCTGGAATTCTTTGTCACATACTACCTCCATCTGGAAGCCAACATTTTGACTTTTAAGATTCAAATGGACTACTGAACTCATCACGCACTTATGCATCCACACATTTTCATTAAACTCTCTGGGGAAAAATGCAATAAAGTTTTGTTTAGTTCCTATTTAGTGTAACGACTAACGAATAATTTTTCTTCCTCAATCAAGGTAATGATGTTTCAAAATTTCCTATTTTGACATGATCTTGTAACATTTGGTGATGTGGCGACACATCTTTACGAAAGGGTTATAACAAAGTGGAGATAAACTTCACTTCCATGTCACCAAAATGGGCATGAAACTTTGATACATTAAATAGGAATCAATGCAAAGTTCATTGCATTTCAACATGCCAAAGCTGTTTGTTTTTCACTTGAACGAGTCTAAAAGCTCTGATATACCTCTTAAACACTTGTGCATGCTATAGTATGTCTCAATGATTCAGAAATCTTAATCATTCAACGCTTATTCATTCAGTTTTATGAAACACCGCCTAACTTGGTTTGCTTAGGTTAATAATGCTGGCTTGCTCGAGAACTCGCGAATAACTACACCGGAAGGGTATTGCTTCTTTTTCCATTTTCATGATTTTTTTTTGCTTCATACCCATTTAATTGACGATATTATTTCATTTTTTTTTCCATTTACTTGGTAAACACCAGATACGAATTAAATTTCGCTGTGAACGTGCTAGGGACTTACGGCATTACAGAGCTGATGCTTCCATTGCTCGAGAAATCTCAACCTGATGCGCGTGTGATTACAGTAGCTTCTGGTGGAATGTATACCGCTCCCTTGACCACAGACTTACAGGTTCAGAGAAATTTTTAGGTTCTATTTGTTGGGTTTTTTTTAGGTTCATCTCTGTTCATCTGAGACTCACTAATGAATTAGTTTTGATTTAGTTTAACAGTGACAAATTTAACGGCGTCGAACAGTATGCACGCAATAAACGCATACAGGTATGATTTCAAAGATAAGCCCCTACTTTCCGTTTTACTCTTGATTATGAAATGGAGAAATTATTACCTCCTCTGTTATTAAGGGTACGATTGTTGTTTGTTTAATTAATAAATGATAGAACCCGATTTGAGATGGGTGATCTCCAAAGAACAAAGAGGAAGAATAGACTTAAACTTTTTTCTCCATAAAATTAACACAACCGTACAAACATATATAAAGACCATATCCACTAACCCATATCCATTAACTACTCCTAATTCTTCTCCTAAACAACCTCCATCACTTACACAACTTCCTATCACTTGCCTGTAAATTAATAAAAAATAGAAAACATAAAGAAAATATAAGAAAAATAGCAAAAGTAAGCACTACTCGTATCAAATTCCTCCCCCATTAACGACGACCTTGTCCGCAAGGTCGGAAATACATAGCTAGATTTCATCTCGGTTCTCCAAGGTGGCTTCTGAAATGCCGCAGGTATTGCTCCTCGGCCATATCGGCACCCATATTTGGGTTATGGATTTGATCACCAGTAGGTTCGGTTAGAGGCATGTCGTCATGGGGTCTCGGTGGGTCGTCGTACTCAATCATCAAGAATTGAGGGGGGTTGCAACGATGGCCTGGATGGAACTTCTCGGTACATCGGAAACACAACCCTTGTGCTTTCCGGCGTTGCATTTCGTCTGGACTAAGACGCTTGACCAGTAAAGGGGCTGTAAAAGAGGAGTTACAAGAAGATACCGATTTACTTGGTGGTGATGGAAGAAGGGGTGTCGATGTGGGTGGCGGAAGGTGTGGTATCGTCGGTAGGGACCGATAGTCGGCAATCTTGTCTTCAATAAGTTTGGCTAATCCGATGGCTTGACTGATGGTTTGGGGCTTGTGGACGGCTATCTCTTGCCGTATATCCTCACGAAGACCGGAAATAAAACAATTTAGCGACGCCTCTTGCGACAAACCGATGACACAATTACTAAGCTTTTCGAACTCTGTTTGATAAACCGTGACAGTAGACGTTTGTTGGAGCTTGAATAATGTAGCCTGGTGATTCTCGTATGATGAGGGTCCAAAACGGAGTTCCAATGCTCGTGCAAAACCGTCCCAAGAGGTGAGTAGACGATTGTTAAACATGTACTTGTACCAACTTAGAGCATCACCTTTCAAGTAAAAAGAGGCAAGTGATAAACGGTTCTCGGGAGCGATCTCGTAGAACCGAAAATACCGCTCCGCTTGGAAGAGCCAGTCAAGCGGGTTCGATCCGTCAAACGTTGGAAGATGGATTTTAGGTGGTTTAATGGGTAGGTTATGAGGTGGTGTAGGAGGGGTGAAGTACAGATCTTTGACAGCGAGGGGGTCATCAGAGGGTGATGGGCGGTTGTTTAGGGCGGTTGTGATGGCGGTGGAAATGGTCGCGGCTAACTCTTCCCGGTCGTGACTGAATTGCGCTTGAAGTTTAGCGAAATTTTCAGCAAGTTGAGCCATTGACTCTTCAAGCGACGGGACATCCTTGCGTGGCGGCATACCGTAAAACTCAATGAAAGCACCAAATGATAGAACCCGATTTGAGATGGGTGATCTCCAAAGAACAAAGAGGAAGAATAGACTTAAACTTTTTTCTCCATAAAATTAACACAACCGTACAAACATATATAAAGACCATATCCACTAACCCATATCCATTAACTACTCCTAATTCTTCTCCTAAACAACCTCCATCACTTACACAACTTCCTACCACTTGCCTGTAAATTAATAAAAAAATAGAAAACATAAAGAAAATATAAGAAAAATAGCAAAAGTAAGCACTACTCGTATCAATAAGTGTAATAGTTATGCATTTCTGAGACCATGTACGGATGTACCTTTTTCACTGTGTACATTTATTTGGGGCGGAGGGAGTAGTTGTCATTTGTCAAATTGGTCAACGATGTGACTCTTTAGCTGATCAGAATTTTATTTGATTTGTTGTCAACAATTTGAATCTCTAGACCTTGAGGGCCGAATTAGCTGACAAATAAAGGCTACACCTCGGGTCTCTCACCATTAGTGGCGGATCCAGTTTTTTTTCTTCTGATGGGGGCACCTTTGAGAATTATTTTCTTAACAACAATTTAAGCCTAAATCTACCCTTCCGAGGAATTTTTAAAGTTTTCTTGGTTGATTTCAAAGGGATTTCTAAGTCTTTTTGGCGGTTTCGAAGGGTTTTTTCGGTCTTTTGGTTGATTTTGAGAGGTTTTTGTTTTTTGTTTGATTTCAAGATACTTTTTGTTGATGGGGACCCATACAAAAAATCACTGCACGAACTATGGTAGAAATTAAAAAAACAATGTTTTTAACACTTAAATTTTCTCTTTTTTAATTTTCTAATGGGGACCCATCCTCCCTAACTAATACACTAAATCCGCCCCTGCTCCACAAAGTCGCCAGTTTGAGTCTTCTGAGGGCCACTGGTGATTTTCTTGACTGCTATCTTCAGGGCCCATAGGATTAGTCGAATGCGTGATTAGAACCCAACTGGTAAACTATTGATAGGAACCGAACCGGTAGACTCTTAAAAAGACAAAACAGAAAATTAAAAGATAGAACAATCGACGTTCGAGAGGTCGATCAACTCTCCCACGGTTTACTTTCGAGAGGCAAACCACTCTCCAATGATATCAAAATCACCAATCAAATTAACCATAAGAAAATTACAACCCTAATAACCTATTTATACTTGAAAGATATCTAAAATAATAATAAAAGATATCCTAATATAATTGATTTTAATCTCTACCTAAAATAATAGATATCTAAAATAATACTTACCTAATTAATATAATACCATAAATCATTATCTAATTATAATAATAATATACTAATTCGGGTCTTATCAATGCGCAAGGCACAAGCTGGCCTGGACATCCATGGTTCCAAAAACCGCAATGTGAAACTCTTTAGCTAATCAAAATCCTGTTTGATTTGCTATCATTTTGGAGAACCACTTGTTGATCTATGAAATTTATCCAGGATTTCTTATGTTACTGTGTTCTCGAAACCTTTTTTACGAAAGAAAGGGAAGGAAAGTCAGGGAAATGGGAGGGAAGCAAAAAAAACTCGTGTTCTCGAAAAAAATTTAGGAAGGAAAAGAAATGAGAGGGAAGGAAGGGGGAGGAAAGTTGAAAAAACATCGTGTTCTCGAAACTTTTTTACGAAGGAAAGGAAGAGAAGAGAAAGGAAAATAAGGATGAGTTTCCTTCCAAAACTTTCCTCCCATATTTGGACGGAAAGCTAAGGAAAGAAACTTTCTTTTCCTTTCTTTTCTTTTCTTTTCCTTTCTTTTCTTTTCCTTCCATTTTCGAGAACACAAATAAAAAAATTACTTTCTTTTCCTTTCTTTTCTCTTCTTTTCCTTCTCTTTCTTTTCTTTTCTTTTCCTTTCCCTCATTTTTTCGAGAACACAAGCGAAGTGAACCCATGGTTCATGGTTTTTAAGAACTACGCACACCAATGACAACAATGTTTTGATGTTTTAGATAGCATTGACCGAAAAATGGGCTGAAAAATACAGCAATAAAGGGATTGGGTTCTACGTGATGCACCCTGGATGGGCCGAGACGCCTGGAGTCGCCAATAGTTTGCCTAGCTTTTCGAAATCGTAAGCCTTTCTTTCCATTCTATCCTACGAATTTGCTGAATCCTTATATTGTGTGGGTTGAATGCTTATATCCTAGTATCCAAAAAAAGAACCGAAGAACCACAAAAAACCATATCAAAATTGATGTCAAATTGAAGATAATGAAGTGATCGTTTTTGGTGTAATTTGTTTAACTTCAATTTTGGTTATATTTTACCGATTTTCGATTTAATAACTTATTTTTTCTAATAAGGTGGTTATGACCACCTTTGTAACCACATCTCAGTCTAATGGTTCGATGGTTTCTTCGGTTCTTTCTTTAAGGGTTACCTCCAGATCTTTTGCTATACCTGCATATGTGTTGGTGTGTGTATTTATATATGTAGCTAAAGATGAAAAGTGTGTGTGAGTTTCTTTGTACATAATTATTATATACTTCTAGAAAGTACATTATATTTTCACATTTTGTTTAAAATCTGTCAACTTGTGTTTTTGGCATTTTTCATAAAATCGATGTTCAGTTTGGAACGAAAAGTCCAATATAACCGTTTAGAAAGTAAACCACTGTGTATTTAAAAAAATAAAAATAAAGGTTCATCTAGGCTTTGCTTACACTATATTCTTGGCAATTTGGAAATTAAGATATTGCCATCTGAGACTAAGCCAGGCCACAGGATGCTAAGTTGCTAACGCCTGGACTTGAACCCTAGTAGATGGGATATTCCACCACATCCACCCTAGGTCTTTTGCCAGTACGCCAATTTTTATCAATTTTCATTAGATTTTCTTATTGGTGTGAGTAAAATTCCAGGCTCGAAGGGAAATTGAGAACAAGCGAGGAAGGTGCAGACACCATTATTTGGTTAGCTTTGCAACCGAAAGAAAAACTAGTTTCAGGTGGCTTTTACTTTGACAGAGCCGAAGTGTCTAAACATTTGCCGTTGGCTGGGACAAAAAGTTCGCACGATGCTATAGATTCCATCATAGCTACCCTTGACTCGTTCGGTAATTTCTCGATATGAATTTTCTTCAAATTAAATTTTTAAGAATAATGCATGATGATTAGTGTATATTATATACTCTAATGGAATAAGCCAAAATGTATTTGTGTTTCTATATGTTTATAAACATGTATGTTGTACAACCAAAGGGTCATTATTTTCAAGTACCATGGTTATCGGAAGAACCCAATTTTCCGAAAGGTAAGTATTTGTTATGTATAAATATTATATACTCAAAAAAACATGCATCTTGTGCATAAGATGTGTTTGGGATATAAAAAACAACGTCTCACATCAAAGGGACATTCCTTACTATTTTAGCACAATAGTTAAAGAATTTGTTGTGAATGCTATTTGGGTGGCGTTTGGTTTGTTGGAATATGACGTATCTAAACGAAGTCGAATGGTTAATTTCATAAACCATATTTTGTTCATGTGTTTGGTTGGTCCATTATGTGGGTTTTTGTACAAAATTCCAATCCTACATATGATGAAAATTTAAATTCCTTGGGTTTTGCTAAGTAATTCCACTTCTATTTTATTCGATCTTTTGAGAAATACTATTATGCTCTTATAATTACTCCAATCCATTTCATCCCACCATGACAACCGGTCGACCGCCTCCACCACCACCATCACTACTTTCGTTGCCACCAACATCACTGCCATTTTTGCACACCACTATAACTATCATAGCTATTGCTACCGCCACTACCACCACCCTCATCACCACTGCTAAAACTGCCATGAGTACCACTATCATGGCCACTACCAATATCTGATATGTCGCCCCTATATTGCTGCCACCAACACCATTGTCATTGTCTCTGCTATTGTTACAATTGCTACCAATTAATATTATCATTAGTTTTACCATTTACATTTAAATTAAGCACTAAAATACGAAAGTATCATGAAGGGTTGTTTTGGTAATTTATCACTATATTAGTAAACTTTTGAAGTTATATTTTGCTAACAAACTTATTCCAATTGTTTTGTTAAATTTTATTCCAATTCATGTCCACTAAACGTATGGTAAAACTTTATTAAAGTCCTTTTCGTTCCAATTTTTTTTGGCAAATTTCAATTATGATATATTCCATTTTGTAAACTAAATACCACCTTAGTGTTTTCATATCTGAATCTTCTCTTGATCAAATAATAGAATTGGAATGTGAAATATACAGTTAATATAAATTTCAAGACATAGTTCGTTTGGGAAACAAAAGCCATCTTTGTGTTATTCTGTAAACCTTTTAACTCTTGCATTTGTGCTTGAACTGATTTTTTTTATCAGTCTTATTTTGTTTTATATTTCGATTACGTAAAAACCATAAAAACGTAAATTAGATGTAACAACATATTCACTCCTCAACGTTGTTTAATATGAATAAAAGTCGGTGTCTAGAACTTTATCATCTCTTCAACATCCACTAATCACGTAAAGCCATTTTATTGTTTTACTCTAAGATATATTTATTTAATGTATATTTTTATTCATAATTTCTCAATGCGTAGATGATATGAACAAATCTAATCTGTGGACATGAAAGGGACAAAGAAATTTAGGTCATATGATTCTTATGTGTCTGATAAATGGTCATAGAACGTGGCTTCCATATTCCGATTTGCATATAAAACTGTCAAGACTTCTTGGTTATCTTTTTAGCACCAAAGTTGATTATTGCTTTGTATGCTTAAACTGTTTTACTTTGAATATTACTTTGATCTATAGATGTTTGGAAAGTTTCAAAAGTCATCAATTTCACTTTTAGAAAATATGTTTTGTTGATGAGTATGTACACTACTAAACATGGGCCTTTTTCGGTGGATATCCTAGCAAGAAAAACTGTTGCCGGTAAACACAAATTGTGGTTGAGTTTCTCCGAGATAGACGGTGTGGCAGGTTCCTCAATCCAAAAATCCGCCATGAGCTTCCCATGAATCTTTAAAGTAAATAACACATCCTCTTGGCATATCTTCCAGCGTATGTATCGTTCTCTCACACTGACCATCCATTCATGGGTGATACACAATACTCGATTTGAGTTATGATCTCAATTCCCTCCGAGGAATCTTCCAAAATGATGACGTAAAGCGACTATCACGGCCGGACACTATAAACAAGGCACACCATGTATCGTCCTAATCCCATCGACGTATAACCTCGCGAGTTTTTCCATTGAGTAGGTCTCCTTTACTAGCAAGAAGTGCGCCAACTTGGTAAGGAGATCAACTTTCACCCAAATGTTATCAGAGCCATTTTTGCGTCCTCAACAACTTTGTGATGAAATCCATCGTGATTTAGTCTCACTTCGATACATGTATGTCTAAAGATTGAAGTTTCCCGTACGGTCTTTGGTGTTCTTCTTTAACTTGCAGACACGTTAAATATCGTTTAATGACATGAGCTATTGTTCAATCCTGGCTACCAATAGTGTTGACAGGTCTCGGTACATTTTGCTTGTCATCGCGTGAACCGAGTACCTCGATTGGTGCACTTCTTCCAACACTCTTAACGCAAGTTCCCTAACCTAGGAATCCAAACCCGATTGTTGGAGGGTTGATTGAGTGGGCCCATTGCAGATTCTATTTCTTGGGCCATTTCTTTGTTGTGGACCTCAGCTGGCCTGGTTTGTTCCTCAATCATCTGGGCTTTATGGATTGGGTTGATTTTATTTTTTTACTTATGTTAGCCATTTGGGCCGTTCGTTGGATATTCTTTATTTTTGGAGTCCTTTTTAATTTTTAGGTCTTTAATTAGGTTTTGGTTTTTACCAAAACATGTTCTTGGTTGTCATTTTGTAATCCTTGGGGTATGCCCCTCGTAGTTGTCTTCTTTTTGTTTATTTAATAAAGTTTTTCCCAGGGTTCCGTCTCCGTTAAAAAAAAACCCGATTCACAAAAGCACTTTAGCCCGCTAGCACTATCTTCCAAAAATGTCATGAATCTGACAATTCGCCCACTCTTTAACTTTTCTTCCTTCATTGCTTCCTCCTAGAACTTCTTGATTTAAACATGAAATCATGAAGTTGCTTCAAGTCGAAAGGTGACCACCTTCGTCAAGTCTCTCCTCTCATGTCGGCTCAGTGCATCGACCACTGCGTTCTCCTTATCAAGATGGTAGCGAATTTCACAGTCGTAGTCGTAATTGTTCAACAATTCCATCTAGCGCCTTTGTCTCATGTTCAACTCCTTCCGATAGAAAATATGTTTTGACTTTGAGACTAATGTAGATTTGAAAGGCAAATCAGATACATAACGACTCGCTAGGTTTTGATTTCATACACCGTAATTAATTTCTTCGGTTTCATTGAGCTGATCGGAAACTATTTCTCTTCTTTTCTATATTTATTTTTCTTGTATTTGAACTTATATATAAAAATTGTCTTGTGAATTATTAATGAAATAATTAAGATATCCCAACTTGATGTAAAACGCTCACGTGCGTAACGCTCACGAATCTTATAAACCACTTTTCTTCTTCTTCTTCTTCTTCTCCTCTCTGGCGAGCTTCGTTTCGTCAACTGTTAATGGCGAACCTAAATTCATCCACCTTCTTACTTTTTCTCTCTCTAAACTTGCTTCATATCTTTCACACGGCCATTGCCAGAGGCGGAGAACGTCATTCAGGTCAACAACTCCTCCTATTTCAATTCTCTCTCTCTTTTTTTATTCTTTCAATCATATGATTGTTTGATTGCTGCATGAAATTCAAAGTCTTATGATTTTGTTGTTTTTTGGTTCATGCTGAAAGTGATTATTGAAATTGTAAGAAAGATTAGGAACCAGATCACAGTTATGAATGTTTTTTGTTTGTTAATATGAATTTTGTTTTTCATGTTTACGTTTTCTACTGATTGAATTAGGTTTTTTGTACTTGAATGTATGTTTAGGGTTTGGAGTTTGTTGTTAAATTATGTTTTTGTATAATTTTTATGGATTCTGTGAGTGTTGAAGTTAAAAAGAATCAGATATTGGCCCTAATTATTGAATGGGATGTTAGTGTTCATGAAGATGGGGACTTGTGTAATTTTAAAGTGGTAGCTAAAAGATACCATCAAATCCCTATAAGGGAGTGGCTGTAAAAGTAGGAAATGTATCAAATGCTGGAAGTCATGGTTTATTCATAGCAAATTTGGATTGATATTTTGGGATTTGGTTGTGAGGGTTGACTATTTCCAGCAGTTCATGCCTTGGAGGATTCTACCATGCATTTAGGGACATTTTGCATTGAGCTCTAATGGTATGAGCTCACACCGTAGGTTTGAGATGTTGTGGGTTGAGTTTGGTGTGGGGGGATGAAAATATACAAGATGGCCTTACGACAAAGGAAAAAAAGAAGAAGAAAAAAGTAGGATCTAAGGTCTCTAATAAGGTTAACTTTCATCCTTTTTCAACATTGCCGTCAATTACAGCGAAGGTTTGATACGTATTCTTATGCATGGCATGAGAGATGGTATGATCTTTGCATTTGATCCGTTAACAGAAGAATCTTTACTTGATTGAGTCATTCATATACATAGACTCATGTAGGCACTTCAAAAAGCGCCCTTGCATCAAGACATGCTTTCTTAATTACTGATAACAAGAAATTTACTATATCAAATTGAGGTGGATTTATAGTAGATCCTGGGCATCTTGTCTTAGATGTGGTTAAGCATCACAAATTACAGGACAGTTCTATTGATCCAAAATATTGTGCCTCTTCTAATTAACAATTTGAAGTGTCAGATTAAGGTGGTGGTGTTTCTGATGAACATCTTGACCTTCATATTGATCCTATAGTGAATCTTTAATTAATGAAATAAATAAAATTAATAACGATGAGATGTGCAACTGATTCCACCCTGGTGCTCAATTTTTTTTTCACTGCCAAGTACCAAAAATTGTTTCAGATATGTAAATATCATAGAGTTATTGTTATTTTTAACCTTTTGGGGTTCTCTTGTATTACTGAATCGTAGTCTTTTTAAGCTAAAACAGGCAGGATGATTTCTGTTAGAAAAAAGAATCTTGTTCAAGGTTTTACTCATGGTCACAAATTGTGATTCTGATATATTGGTCACATATTTTGGAACTACAATTGTGTGTTGTGTAAGTATGCAGATATAAGTACAATTATTTAAAAAGTGAGCCAGACCTAACCTTTTACGTAGAAAGGCTACTTGAACATATATTCTTTGGAGACCTGTCGTTCCAAATCATGGTTTCTGCATTTATGTTGAAAAACAGGCTTTACAAAGAATAATTATCCAATGTTTTTTGTTTATTATCCTTTCACCATAGCTTATTGATTTATGTTTGACAGGTTTTGTGGATAAAACATATGCTGCTTCTGGAAGGCATTTGTTCGAGGAAAGCCACTTTAAGAAACTGTATATAAACTGTCACAAATTCTTAGTAATATTTGAACCATATAAGTACTCTTTTCTAGTAGTTTTTGATGCACTTATGGCTATTTCTGAACTTTTGTGATGCAGTAATACTTTAGCTCATGGGTATATGACTAATTCTGATCTTGAAAAGGCTATCAAGGCATTCCATGGAAGATGTGGTCACTTATCCAGGATATACAGGTGGCTTACTCTTGATACATTGCTTATCTGTTTTCTGATCCTGTAAGGATTGTAAAACTTTTTTATACTACCAACCACTACCAGATAGAGTTTTCATGGCTGTTATTTATATAGAAAGAAATAGTTAATGGTGTGCAAATGATGTTTGTGTAATCAGCTGACTTGTTCTTGATTCTCTCTTTGAGGGCATTTAATCATACACCAGTATTGGGAAAAGTGTTTTGGGAGTTCCACTGGTAATATACTGATTCATGCTTCTACAGTTCTTTTTCATATTTTTTCCAATAATTGCTCAAAATATATAACCTTGTACTTTCAATACCTAATGCAGTGGGTGATCGAAATTTCTAATAATCCTGGGAAGGAAGAGGCTAAGCCTGCTTTCAAGGTGATAAAATCCTGCATCGATGTGGAATTTTTTCAGTATGCATCTTTTTTGCGCAAGTAGATTGATAATGTGACTAAAACTGTACTCTTCATAGGCTAAACAGCTGAACATGAGCTTTTCTAGGGTTTTTGTTTTTCAACTTTCTTATTCTGAATTGAGGATTACTTGAGTTGAGTTTTTATCAGATGACATGCTTGATATAGAGGACGCTAATATATATTATGTGAATCAAATTATGATGAGATCTGGAATCTATTTGCAGCCTTCTCATGTTCTACTTCCATGCTGCTACTAAAGCATTACCTTATAATTATGTAGATCAGTTATTTGCAACCTTTACTGCAAGTGTCCAAAAAAGAAAATACTGTTTTGGAATTGATTGCTTGATATTCTGAATGTTGTAGTCTGTTGGCATGTATTGTATAGTATTTCCTTTCCATTAAAGCATTGTTTTTTTTTAATTAGGTAAATCGTTTTTGTTCCAACATCTATCATTAGTGTCTAAAAATTGTGATTGTTTTTGGGATTGATTGCTTGATATCCTGGATGTTGCAGTTTATTGGGAATGTGCACGGAGATGAACCTGTAGGCCGTGAACTTCTCTTACTTCTAGCAAATTGGCTGTGCGATAATTATATGAAGAACCCCTTGGTAACCTTTTCTGCTTAAAATCTTAATGCCTCTCTTCTTTTGTACCTAAACCCTAGCTGAATTTATCAACTATGAATTCGAAATTTATCTGTTTGCTGGATCACTCGAACAGGGATCAAACAGACATATAAGTTGGTTATTTGAATATGTAGAATATAACTATTCTTAGGCATTGTTTGGTAAACCCAAAGTAGCTTATAAGCTAGCTTATTTTTTGTGTACATGTTTGGATGGACATAGGTATCTTATAAGCTAGCTTTTTGATAAGCTACTGGGAGGTAGCTTTTTGGAGCTTTTTGTAGCTTTTTCCAGTTATACCCTTATTAATATTAATTATTAAATCTCAATATACCCCTTTTGGTCATTTTACATACTCATAAGCTAGTTTTAATAAGGGTATAATTGTAAAATGACCAGTCCTAACTTCTGAGCTGTCTACCTATCAGCTATTCTTATTGATTCTCTCATAAGTCATTAGGTGATCGATAGGCAAGTCTATCAAGCAAGCAGCTGTGGAACGTCTTCCCTGATCCTTGCCATTGTGTAATACTGGTCAAGGTGTAGAAAAGGGACGCTTAACCTTAGGTTGCTGCTTAAAAGGCTCTAAGCACGGTTTCTTAGAACAACAAGAAAAGATGATATCTCCAAAATCTGGATGATACATAAGGAAACAGTCACTTGAGTTGGTTTGACTTTGAGAGAGACCTAAGCACAGTTATAAACCCTTAACATTGATCCATTTTGATGACCGGGAATGTTATCTTTAAGGTAAATGAAAATGGTGACCGTTGCTGGTAAGCGTTTGGTAAACAAGATAGAGACTGAGACTTTGTCTAAGAGGTTTTAATTTATTATAAAAATAAGATGATTTTGAGAAGACGTCGGAGAGTATGAAAGCAAGCAACAGGGATAGTAAATAATAAGGACATTCTCCTATGTATTTTGATTATAAGTTTGACAGGATGCACTTATGTTTGTTTATATAGCCCCCTCTTAAGCCTCTTTCTTGAATCATTACTAGAACTTCTTATTCTTTGGTGATCATGTTGAATTTGGAATTCATTTTCGTAGTTTCTCTTTTGGTAACTTCATTTTTTTAAGTGTTTGGTGGCGTATTCTTGGTTATTTAAAGTCATACCATAGATAATGAGGTTTTCTTGTTAGTCCTTGGTGTCATGTGCCTTATTGTGCAAATCTTTCTTTTGTAGGATGTTAGGTGTACAAGCTTATTAAGGCATTTCTGAAGTATGGTCTACACAGCCTGTGACACAATTTGTTAATGTATGATGCATCCTCTGTTACTTACACTTTTTCCACAGGATTTATGACTTATTAGGACATAACCATTGAGGAATGCATGGTGAAAACCTACTTTAACTATTTTGCAACTGAATGCCAGCTAAATTGAGTTATATGCTCTAATGTTAATTAGTTCAGTACCACATTTAGCCTATGTAACTCAGTCCTGCAATACAAGTGCTATCTCACCGATAACTATTTCTTGCAACAGTAAGCACTTTTTTGTTCATGATATATGGCATTTGGTTGTTATGAACTGGATTTGATTGAACAATTGAAATAGAACGAAGGAATAAGAACAAGTGATTGATGTGTCAGTGTTGAATGCAGGCGACACTGATAGTAGATAAGGTGCACCTTCACATCCTTCCATCAATGAATCCCGATGGGTTTTCACTGAGAAGGCGTGGTAATGCAAAAGGCGTTGATCTCAATCGTGATTTTCCAGACCAGGTATTTTCATCCTTGGATCATATGTTTGTCAGAGAAGCTCTATTCCAGTTACAATTATAAATGGATATCAAACCATTTCTACATTCTTTGAGAAGGTTCTCATTGGATCCCAAAAGGTTTACTTGAAGTATCAACAGAAATTTAATTATGGGGAGAAATAGCGATCTCTATCTGTGATAAAATTATGACATCATATTATGAAATTGTTGAGAATATAAGTTTTTCATGTTCAATGTTTATTAAATGATTTTTAGTGTAAACCTGTGAGAAAAAATATAATAGTATTAATTTATTTCTTAAGTTGATGTAACTGTTTGTTAAAAATACTGAATCGCCATTACATGATGTAGTTTTTTCCAATGAATGATGATATCAACAGAAGACAACCTGAGACAAAAGCGATCATGAACTGGTTAAAAGAGATACGTTTCACTGCCTCTGCTAGTCTTCATGGGGTAATTACCTGAAATTTTCATTGACCTCAATAAGTATCTATTAGAAGGACAAAACTTATATTTCCTTGCATATTTGTTGTCTTTCTATATACTTTTTTATGCTTATATAGGGATGACTTGTTTGGTTGACTTGATTCTTTGTCCTTCTATTCTCTCTTGGTGTACTGTATTTATGTCAAGGTTTTACCTCATAGTGCTTTATCATTACAACCCTAATTTCTACATGGTGTCAAGCCTGAGGTTTTGTAAACAAACCCTAGCCCTTCTAAAGACAGCCTCCAAAAGCAGCCATGGCTGCCTAGAGCACCATCACCTGTTCGTCATTACTGACAAGCAAAACACAACCTGCAGTTTTTATTTTTTACTGAAACTTCTGTGTCACATGCCTATTCTGTGTCACATGAATCTTCTAGATGTGATCATGAGATCTGATCAATTTTTCTCAAGTTGAAAGATCCACCATGTCTCATAGAGCTAAACTCCATATCCTGAATACATCATTCAAAATTTCAAGTTTAATGACTATTGTCAGCACTGGTTACAAATCCTTTAAACTGTATATTCTTTTTTCTCAGGGAGCACTTGTTGCAAATTATCCATGGGATGGGACTGAGGATAAAAGGTGACTATTCTAAGTCAATTAATGTTTGTATAGTTTTTTCAACACAACTGTTGACTTTTCAGATGAAGGGTAGATCAATATGTCTCTGTCTTTTTATTGTAGTAAATGATGAGTTAGGACATAATTTCATGATTTGTAGTTTCTTTTACTGGCAACTGTTATGATTCATTCATGTGGTTTTCCATTTTATTCTCTCATAAGCCAAGGAGGATACCATGTACTATTTATACAATGTGAATATAGTACTGTACAAACTGTTTCTATTATCAGCATATGTAGCTTAAAGAAATATCATGTAGCAATTCTGATTGTTTGATTTTCTTCAATTGAATTTCCCGTTAAATCTTTTTATAGTACAAGCTTTCTAGCATCAAGTAGGAAACTTTAGTTTGCCAGGATGTTAAATCATATCATAGTGTGTTAAACATTGCTTTTTTTTTTCTTTTCTCTCACTATTTCAGCAAAAGTTACTACGCTTGTCCTGATGATGAAGCTTTCAGATATATGGCAAAGTTGTATAGCCACTCTCACCATAATATGTCTCGCAGCAATGAATTTGAAGAAGGAATAACAAATGGGGCTCAATGGTATGCTATTTTAATATTTAGAAATGGTTTCCAAATTTCCGAAACTTCTTGCTCTGAACTTGAAGCTTCAAAATTCAAACATTTGACTGTACTTCAATTGGGTTTTCTGACAAAATGTGAAAAACCAACATGATTGTAGACTGCAGAGTTATCTTTAATTTTATTCCTCTTCAATTTTCTTTTGCTGCAGGTATCCCATATATGGCGGTATGCAAGACTGGAACTACATTTATGGTGGCTGTTTTGAATTGACCTTGGAGATAAGCGACAATAAATGGCCTCCTGCTAATGAGGTCAGGTTCATCCATTAAAGTTACTGATTGATGGTTGGGCATATAAGTTATGTCGTTGTACCATTTGATATATTTTCAGGCATGCCTCCCCTTTTTATCACTACTGACCTAATCAGTATCTGTGGGTTTGACTTCCCCAGAGATGATTATGGTTCTGATTTGTATTATTTAGGTTTCATTATGTGGTGTCTTAGAATTGTTCCTTTTATGATATTTGTAATGCAGAGTAATTACTCATTCAACTTTTATGGGTTGAAAACAGTGATGTACGTCTGCCGATCTTTTAATTTCTCGCTATAACTTCAACTTCATTTTTTCCTCTTTTAAAGAACCTTTTTGAATTGGTCTTCTAGGGTCTAATATTTGCATTTCATTGACATTATGCAGCTTCGTACGATATGGCAATTCAACAAAATGGGTATGCTTGATCTTGTTGCAAGCCTTGCGAAGGTAATTCGAGTTCTTAGTAAATGCCTTCCAACTCTACTCCTCTGCTTATAAACAAGATTATGACACAATATAGCTTATTAGACAGAAATTGGGTTGGATTAAATAATCATCTATTTGATCTAATAGTTAAATAACTGCAGTAGGCACATATTTTTTGTGTAATCTTTTTAGTTTTTTTGGTGTTCACATCCATAACCTTGATGTATCCACTAAAAGAAGTATTTAGCCTCAAAATTTTGTCAAAGGTTGACCATTGTTTTTATTTCACTTGAATATGTGTGTTGGTTTAGATTACAAATGCACACGAAATTTTACATCTCGAAGGTGCTGATTCTGGTCTAAATAATTTTTCTTTATCTAGTGTTATTAGATCCCTAACTTGTGAATGATGTATAGAATTAAAGTTAAAGTGTATTGTTGGCAGTTGTAACTTTTTTTAATCTTTTCTCTGTACTTCTACTTTATCATAAACAAGGGATAATAGGACTAGAGACCAGCAATTAGATTAGGTAAAAAGCAACCGTTTCAGTGAAATTGGCCCAGTAAACCGAAAAGATTTAACTGATAGGTTATAATGAGTTTAAGTTATACCATTTGCGGGTTAGATGGGTCATCATGGGTGACAACCATGGGTAATGCTATTGATAACAATTAGGAAATAAAATTATTTGCAACTCCTGTGTGAAGTTATTAAAAGCTGGAACATATTAACATTGCTTGTTTGTATTTAAAATCATTCTTGGTATTGTTATCAAATATCAACAGATTTAGGGTTACCAATGAGTTGTTTCCAATGATATCATCCCTATGAACAACTTGGTTAAACTTTGCTGATAAAAGACAACAACAAAAACCGCAACTTATAGTCCAAAGGGTCAAAAGCAGCCAAGTAAGACTTAAGGAAGGAAAATAGATAAACAAAAAAAATTAGAATCTGAAAGCTAGCCAGCAGGCAACTACCGGTGATGTCTCAAATTCAAATCTCACCTCTTGTTGACACCATGTAAATATCAGTAACTCAACTTTCATGAAGCGAATTAACATACATAATGTAGTTCTTTAAAATAATTGCAATTAGTGGCAAGTGATATGAATCTCAGACACCTTTTATCATCTAGGACTGGACTATCGAATCACTTGTATGTAATTACATGTCTACCTCATGATTTATTTTTACGTCATCCCCTTATTAAGTATAGATTCCACTTCAGATATCTTAATAAATAGTCTTCTCTATGGCGTTTGAGGTCATTTATATTTATTTTTCATTATTATGTAGTCAGGAGTTCATGGAAGGATCTTTTCATCAGATTGTGGAGAGCCTTTGCCTGCATCCATTGCAATAAAGGGTATAAATTATACGGTATGTCGACTCTAAACTCTTTCTATAATATCTATGGAAAACTATGCAATGCTGATTAAGAAAATGGAGTCAGTTCTTTTCGCATAAAAACTAACACCTATGATCTTGGCTATGAACCGATGTGCGATCACAACCAGGGCTGAGAATTTTATCATATTTTTGCTCAGTCCTTTATGAAAATTTTTCTGATAAAATTGTAATGAAGTATTGTTTGTTTGTTCTTATTAACATTCTGGCATTATTTTAACATATTGATACTGCACTGAATTGCTTGTTCGTTTGACACCTTTGTTAACATGATGCCCTACAGATTAAAGCAAGTGAAAGATTAGCTGATTATCATCGATTACTGGTCCCTGGACAACAATATGAAGGTACCTTCAATGACTGTACCCATATTATTTGATTAGTCAACTATGATCTCAACCATATCAACGGTTGAGATCACTTCTCTACTTCGTATTTTTTAGCACTTCTCATATGAACCTTTCTCTTTTCTCTCTCTCTCTCTCTATATATATATATATATATATATATATATCTATATATATAGGGGTGGGTTCAAATGTGAACCACTATTTGGTTGTGAACGTGAGGACAGACGAGAGCGCGACACGTGGCGGATGACTAAGCGCCACGTCAGATCCACGGCGGATGACTAGGCGCGATTCATGGGAGGGCATTGAATTAAAGGGGGGGGGGGGGGGACCACACTCAAAGCCGCCTTTATTGAATAGTCTCCGCCACGTGTCGCGCTCCCGGTTGTCCTCACATTCACAACCAAAAAATGGTTCACATTTGAACTTTCCTCTCTCTCTATCTCTCTCTCTCTCTCTCTCTCTAATATATATATATATATAGGGTTAGGTTCAAATGTGAACTCAATTTTGGTTGTGAACGTGAGGACGAATCTCATCCACACATCTTCGGTTACGCTGGACGCAAACACCGGATGAGTGGCTGAGATTCGTCCTCATGTTCACAATGAAAAAGTGGTTCACATTTGAACTTACCTCTCTCTCTCTCTCTATATATATATATATATAGAGGAAAGTTCAAATGTGAACCACTTTTTGGTTGTGAACGTGAGGACAACCGAGAGCGCGACACGTGGCGGCTTTAAGTGTGGTACCCCTCTTTAATTCAATGCCCTCCCATGAATCGCGCCTAGTCATCCGCCGTGGACTTGACGTGGCGCCTAGTCATCCGCCACGTGTCGCGCTCTCGGCTGTCCTCACGTTCACAACCACTTTATATATATAGGGGTGGGTTCAAATGTGAACCACTTTTTGGTTGTGAACGTGAGGACAGCCGAGAGCGCGACACGTGGCAGATGACTAGGCGCGATTCATGGGAGGGCAATGAATTAAAAGGGGGGGGACCACACTCAAATCCGCCACGTGTCGCGCTCTCGGTTGTCCTCACGTTCACAACCAAAAAGTGGTTCACATTTGAACTTTCCTCTCTCTCTCTCTCTATATATATATATATATATATATCTAAACCATTTATTTTAATCCGTTCACTATGATTGATTACTCGATTCATCTATGATTAGTAATTTCAGGCAATAATCTAACCTATAATGCATGGTATTTTCATTAAATGCCTATTATAACATGGGATGCACATTCGTTCATGAATGTTTAATGGAAGTATCACTTTCATGCAATTCATCGCATAAATCATTATGTGCATTAACAATTGTTGTTGAAATTCGATGAAATCATGTAAGTACATCTAGAGAACCGATGAGAATCTATATAAATGGGCTAAATAATTGATTTAGATGAAGGTTGTACGAGTTGTAACCTTTTAAAGGGTTGTATAATAACCGTCGCCTATATATATATATATATATCAACGGTTGAGATCACTTCTCTACTTCGTATATTTTTAGCATTTCTCATTTGAACCTTTCCCTTTCTCTCTCTCTCTCTCTATATATATATATATCCATTTTACAAAAACGCGAGAATACCGTTATCACATAATAATACATGTGAGGCGACCTGATAGTGTGAAAATGACTAGGCCCAGATCTTGGTCATGCCAAAGGTTGTCTGTACCTGATTTTGTATCACATGTGATGGATTATAGTATGACAGCAACAACACCCTTGTCACATGTGGTATTAAATGTGATGCATCCGAGTAGTGTGCAGGCAACTTGGCCTGCAACCTAGGTCATGCCAAAGGTTGTTCGCGTCTTTGATTTAGTATCACATGTGTATCATATGTGGTGGACTATGAGTCTATGACTATAGTAAAGGGTGTTCTCGCTTTTCCATAAAACGGAAAGTGTTCTTGTTTGAACCCTTCCTTATATATATGTATCATAATTTCTCCATTTCATTCTCTTCATACATAAGTTTTTCTCCTCGTGAAAAATGTAGCTCATACATAGATGTTTTGCAAAATAATCCTATATTTTAACATTGAGATCTTGCATATGAGGCACATTGAATTCCCGTATACATGGGTAATGAAGTCTTATATATTGTTCATTTGCTATCAAGAATCTTCCAAACTTCTTAATGAACTTGGTCATGTAAAGCAAGTAGTAGTCATTCTTGGGAGCCTTATATTGAATATATCGAATTTAAAAGATATGTAGGTTTTGTTGTAGAAGTTCTTGGTTTACATGATATTGGTAGAATCATGGATGCAAATTAGTTTGTCTGACCGAATTGACTTTACAATATAAATTTTGATCAGAATTGTATGAACCACAAAGTGATTGTCTATAAGTTGTGGTACCTAGCTGCTACTTCAACATAGAAGTTCTTTTGGTAAAGAATCAGTCTCTCCATCCCGGAACTAGGTTCCACTTAAGTTTAGGAGTCAAATAGGACTGTTTTTGGACTTCATATTTCATCAAAATTGTTGTAGAGAATGATTGATAACCACAAAGTTATATAAATAGGAAAACCTTGTTTTTGACCCATGAATTGTTTTGGGGTCCTGTGATGTAAAACTCTTATATTTGGCCATTTTACATCATGTGACCAATCACATTTTGTCTGCTCAACGAAATCATCACATCGAAATGATATTAGTGCTTACTCAGGGTTAATGTCTCAGAAATGCTGATTTCGACTAGGAAATAGTAGTGGGAGGCTAGAGGGGTTCAGAACAAAATAAGAAATTTAGGGGTTGTTTGGTTTGCGGTATTCAAAGGAATTTGATGGAAGTGGAATGACCAATTTCTTTGACCAAACGCCTTAGTGATGTTTGGTTTGCTGAATGAATTTAATGGAATTCTTTGAATTCCATTGAATTCCACGATTTTAGGAATTCATCATTCTCAACCTTAAGTGAAGGAATTGAATTCCTAGCAACCAAACCCGTGGTCAAAATTCCATCAAATTTCTATTCCAATTCTTTCGATGGATTCCAATTCCTTCAAAGTCAAATTCCTTCTATGTATCCCAATTCCATCAAGTTCCATTTTGCGAACCAAACGCCCCAGAACTAGGGTCCACTTGAGTTTAGGAGTCGAATAGTTTCGTTTTTGTAATTCAAATTTTCATCAAAATAGAAAGATTGATAACTATAAAGTTATATAAATAGAAAAACGTCGGTTTTTTTGCCCATGAATCGTTTTGGGGCCTTGCAATGTTGAGTTATTATATTTGGCCATTTTACATCATGTACCAATCACATTTTGCCTGCTCAATGAATTTATCACATTATAATGATATTAATGCTTAATCAGGGTTAATGTCTCAGAAATGCTGGTTTGAGTAGGAAATAGTAGTTGGAGGCTAGAGGGGTTCGGAACATGAAGTAGAATAACTGAATAACCAAATAAGAAACTTAGTTGCGAAAAATGAGGATGCTTAGATGGACATGTGGTTGGACTAGGAAATATTGACAACGTTTTTCTCTTCGTTGAAATGAGTATTTTCTATATATAAATATTATTTACTTCAAAAAGGAAAAGATTTCTAATCGGACCTCAACCATCCTGAAATGCAGTTATGGCAACGATGCCCGGTTACAAAACACGAACCACAACCATCATAATGCAGGATGGACCAATGATGGTAGATTTCATACTCGAACCAGACGTGTCTCTCTCCAGCAGTTTTCTACCAAATCACTGCATCAACAGGAACAGTCTGAATATATTCAGACTTATATCAAAGCCCCATCTGCAGGTATCTCTAACTGTAGTCTTGATTCTGGCTTTTCTATGTTTCCTAATGAAACGAAAAGCCATCGTTAACCATTTCAAAGTGCGCAAGTCCGTAGGACAAAGACGAGTGATTGCGGTATAATAAGATTCACGCTGTTTTACCTCATAAGAGACAACCACAAAGGTGTACGATTTGTTTCTATCTATATACACATCTATTGTTATATCAACTTTTGAACATATACACATGAGAATGAATCTAAAGGATGGAGTTCGAGTTTGTCTCGATATACGTTTTTGGCCTCGGTTAAAATTTTCAACGAGTAGAGGAGTTCAATTGTTGATTCCGAAAACTATAAATGGTTGCCTTGTTCCATGGGTTGAAAGGTCATGTCTGCCCTACATACATTTTTCCAGGTCTCACTTACTGGATAAGATATACTAGGTTTGTTTGCGTTGGTTTTGTTATGCCGTTTACCAATACAGATGGGGTACGTGCTTACTAGGTAAGAGTCATTATCATCACTAGCAAAATACTGTTCTATTTAAATAACGTTGTATAAGTGTCTTTTACATTGTATTTGGGTTAAAAGGTTCTCAACTTTCTTAAAATTAACCAATAACTGAACTGAATGGGGCTCGGTTAGCCGGTTTTTGGGTAGTTCAATTTAGTAATTAGTTAAACCAAGTAAGAATTTATATTTTATAAGAGTAAATTACATATTTTGTCCGTGTGGTTATATGTTCTTAAGGGTTTTTGTTAGAGGCCCACAAACCGGATTGAAACCGAATTGGATTATAAGCTGGAATTTTATCCCGAAGAAAATCCGGTTACCTTTAGGAAACGACTATATAGGGATTAGGAAATACTTTGGTTACTTCTTTTAACGATTGTTATAAAATTCGTTAATTAAAGATTGTTTTAGTTAGTTTCTAGAAAAAGTTTTCTACCTAAGTTTTAGGCGATCGGATTTTTTCCTGAATCGGTAAAAAAAAAACCCGGATGTAACCTGTTTGCTCGGATATCCTTTAACCCCTTCAAACCGGATTAAATCTAAACCGGATTTTATAAAAATCGGTTTTTTTCAAAGACCAAAAGACCAAATAAGATAAAAACCGATCCGGATCGGATCAAAATTTGATGTTGTGCACGGCAGGACCAAGCGTATAGACATTTGTTATCACTACATTCGAAGTCTTGCTACTGCGAAAGAGATTGTTATGAATACCATTGGTGTAAATCAACAAGTAGCCGATATTTTTCTAAGCCACTTCCACAAGTTAAACATGAGTATGTTAGATCAAATTTGGGTGTATGCAACTTTGAATCAAGGGGGATGCTGAAGAGTGATTCAAATCTAGAGATGGAATAATGACTAGTTTTGATATTTAAAGCTTATTAGTTTGAATAAGGGTTATAGAGGTGGAATAATGCAACTTTCTTCTTCGATTTTTTTTCCTTTTTTTATCTGTCCCCTCTTTTCATCCTTTCGTCAACGAGAACTTTTGAGTTTTAAGCTCCATGAATGAAGATACTGATAGATAACGAAGATATGGTAAGGAAAGATTCTCAGGTTCAGATAGGAGGTTTTCTCACCGTCTTTTCTTCTTCGTGAATGGTTGATTATGGGGGATCTGTTAGGAGAAAGATACCCAATTTGTTTTTCAAGGGGTAGGATATGTCATTTGTATGTCTTAATCTGAAAAACATAACTATTCCCAGTTGTGCGAATAACTAAGACAAGAATTTTCTCATTAAGCTGCAAGTAGACACTCCAAAATGTCTGTACGAATAAGCCCTATTCAGTCACTAAGCTCGTTAAGTAAACAACCCTTAGCTAAAATACAAGGGTTGTTATGATTTTTTTAGCAGACGAGTTTGAGCAGAAAAGAGTGATTGTGTTGGTAAGTGTTAGCATAAGACTATACTAGAAACTTTGATGAGAATGGTTGTAATTGTAATGTACATATCTTTGTTTATTGACTTGTTTCGAAAAACTTGTGTTTCATCTACTAAACAATGATCAACTCATAATTTGAAACATGAAACACAGCTTTATTAATGAAACATGGAAATACAACATAAGTAAATGGACTTTCAACACCATCACAAACCAAATAAATTGAAGTCTATCCGCAATCAACCATCTTCAAGAAAATGTACCAACTTCAAGCTATAATGAACCCCAAACCTCATGAAAGATTGGCACACAGATGCTAATTAATAGCGTTAATGAAAAGAGATTTTATATGATTAATCACTTCTTCTGTGACATGTGTGAAACTATCCTTATCCTTGTACAAGACATCAATTACGCGTGTTAAATTGACTGCCCGCATAATTGAAGTCATTGGAACATCTTTACATACGAGGGACTGTCGATTTATTTCTTTCCATGCATCTTCAACTTTTTTGTTGAAGACGGTATAGACATGTTCTTCAGTCACGTCAAACTGCTTCAAGTAGCATTCAACACTAGATGCGACATGGTCTCTTTCTTGCTCCTTCTGCATTTTTATTCATATTATTAAAGTTATCATAAGTGTAGCTTATCGTAAACTATCCATCTTTTAGTACCCTAAAAGTGTTGTCGTCCTAGTAGAGTACTTAAAGGAACTTCAACTTCATAGGACCAAAAATCGGCATTATATCTAACCGAGTTATAACAAGATGTTAGGAGTAAGTTACATGGCCTAATTAGTTACATTAATAAAATAGAGAAATCTAATAACACACAAAAAGCAAGTGTTATTATATAGCACTTCTAAAAAGTGTCTTAGTAGTTAGGAGCTTTCATGCATGTGAGCTTTTTCAAAAGTCTCAAATATAAAAAGTTTAATCAGAAGATTTTTTTTGTCATATTTGTGTTTCCAACTCTATCGATAGAACTTGTCTAACTTCATCTTAACAACTTACTCTAACGCCAATGAATAAAACACAGTTTTTGCTCCTATAAGATTAAAGTGCATCGAGTATTCTATTAGGACGTCCAATGGTTATATTGTAGAGTTGCAATAACAGATAAATCACTTAATCTTTACAATTAGTAGAATTTGGGGTGTACCTTATGGGAAACTATATCATCCATGAACCTACAAACTGCACAAGAAGCTATGACAAGAGATGGATTTGTAGAAATCCATTTGAATGTATCATTTGTAATTCCATCATCCATGCCTACCAAACTTGTAGTTAGAAGGAATTTGTAGCCTGAACTAATAAATGCAACTGACATGTGCTCTTCAATTGTTGGTACATACCCATCCTGTCTCCATTTTGCTTCTGTCATATAGCTTTTCATGAATTCTATCATCTGAAAATGATGATAAGCATAGTCACATGCATGTGAATTAATATATTCCATAATTACTCACACAAGTTACTAATATCCTCATTCTAAAAACCTAGAAATCAAGAGTAATTGAAACTTTCTAGTTTTTAAAAGCAAAAGGAAATATTACTAACTAAAATTGAAACTAGAAATATGAAATCATCATCAAAAGTTAAGGGTAATAGCAACCATTCCATTTTTTCAATGAAAAGATGTAACTTTTGAAAGCATAAAAACTTGAAACTAATAGGAATCTATCACAGAAAAACCCTTACATATTTTGGAATCAATTATCATATCAATGCATCTAATTATTCTCATAAAATTATATTACTACATATTAGAGGCTTTTAAACTTACCTCCTCTTTTACATAGGTGAGTTGATATGTCTTTCCCTCATTTTCCATGATTTCCTCCATTTCTTCATAAACATCCATGATCATTTGGTATGAGAGTTTCATATATTGTGGAAGTACATCCAAACATGTAATGGACCACCTATAATTATGTTAAGAGTAGCTAGATCGTAATTTAACTAATAGATATGGTTTTAAGCCCATAGAGAGAATGTAATGTGTATACCGTTGAATTGCTTCAGTAAGTATCTCAAGCTCTTCATATGTACCATAATTGTCGTAAATGTCATCTAGAATAGTTGCTACTGCAAGAATTTTTGTCAAGAAAATTCTAGATCGATGATATTTATGTTCATGATACACGCCTTGTGCCCAAAAGTAGAGTTCCACCAATCTGTCTCGTGCATAAGGGAAATTATTTGGGACATCGTAATCTTTCCACCACCTACGATAAATATATACACATGTACAATGTCTATGAACAAAAAGTTTAGATCTTAATTTAACCATAATCCAAGAGAAGTTCACCTGATATATATTAGCAACAATTTTGATATATTAATAAAGAAACAAGGGAATACTTGGAAAGTTGACTAAGCTCCTTCTTGTGCACTGACTGAAGCAAGTTGAACCCTAACTTCGCTAGTTTTAGTAAGGACTCATCATGAGAAGCTAGTTGTTGGTAGAAAGGTATGTAGCGCAATGCCTCCAGTCTTGGCAACCTTTTCCGTATAGGTTGCTTTAGTGCTGCATGTATTTGTGTGGAAAGGGCCGAGTTGCTCCTAAGAGGGTCTTTTGCTATGTCTGTAAGACTAGTTCTTGTGAAAACAAGAGCATCATCCAATATCGTTTCTCCTTGCACCCGCATATATGTTGCCTCATACAAATCAAGCATGTCTTGAACATCATTTGTTAAGGACTCTCTAAAACCTCCTTTTTTGTCCTTGTAGTATTTGAAAATATCTATTTTGATTCATATAAGGGATCATTCATTTATATTGCAAGAGAAGTAAGTAATAAATTGAAATGCATGTGCACTGACCACATGAAACGAAGAAGCCTTGTTGTCGCATTAGTCTAAACCAAATGGAAGGGTTACCACCCTTCCAATTATCACCATATGAATCATGGATGTGTTGCAATGATTGGTTGATCTCCTCCTCGAAATAATATGCTATGCCAAGGCGTTGAATTGCATCGATCAATTTTAACAAACTTGTATGTTCAATTGGAACTTTCAAGGTTGCCAATATTTTTTTCCTCACTTCTACTTTCAAGTCTTCGGCTACTTGTTTTTCCTCATCTTGCTCTTCTTGCTTCATTTATACATGATCCACCATCAAAATAGTTGTATGTCAAATGGAATGCATCACATATACTTAGTTACATGAATTGCCTTTAGCTAGGATGCTAGTTTTTGAAAAATACCAATAATTCTGCTATGAACGTTTTTTTTTTCAAAAACTATAAAATCATTATATAATCCTTGATTAACTTAGTTATGATTGAGATTCGATCTCATAAAATACTGAGTTCTACCTTGAATGACCAATATAACGTCGATCATATAAGAATGTTAAGTATAATGAGAAAGTAAAAAGGAGACGTCACTTGAGGGAGGGTTCATATGTGAATTATTGAAAAAAAAAATCTGAACAATTTATTTAAAGATGCATACATGAATTGACGTTATAATATAGATTATAGATTCACGTATCATGTGAGCATCTCAAAAGAATTTGTTCAATAACTCCCATATGAACTGTGAGAATATGTGGAACCCTTAGATTAATCTTCAAAAGAGCACTTGAGGAGAGAAGGGGGGGGGGGGGGTTCCAACATATATAGTGAAGATTTGGTCCACGTCTAGCTGATGTGGGACTCTAACACGCCCCCTCCAACGAGGCTAGATGGAGGCCAAAGAAGGGCCACGAGAAGGCCAGGACAGAGCCAGGAACGGCCAGGAGAGTGCCGACGTGTCAGTCCCTAGAGTGGTAGACCTTGACTCTGATACCATGTGAGAATATGTGGAACCCTTAGATTAATCTCCAAAAGAGCCCTTGAGGAGAGAAGGGGGGTTCCAACATATATAGTGAAGATTTGGTCCAAGTCTAGCCGATGTGGGACTCTAACACTCCCCCTCCAACGAGGCTAGATGGAGGCCAAAGAAGGGCCACGAGAAGGCCAAGAACGGCCAGGAGAGTGCCGACGTGTCAGTCCCTAGAGTGGTAGACCTTGGCTCTGATACCATGTGAGAATATGTGGAACCCTTAGATTAATCTCCAAAAGAGACCTTGAGGAGAGAAAGGGGGGGGGGGGTTCCAACATATATAGTGAAGATTTGGTCCAAGTCTAGCCGATGTGGGACTCTAACATGAACCTTCACTTAACCTTTTTTTAGCTTCGCATAATATTTGGCTATATTATTTGAGCTCCCAATATATATATATATATATATATAGAGGAGAGTTCCGTTGTTAACCACAAATAGTGTGTTAACCGTGTTAACTCAATTGTTTTGGGGCATTTTTGAAACATTGTTACTTTAACTTACTTAGACCCAAATTGAAAACCACCTACCAAATTGAAAACCCACTAAACCTAACCATTCCCATTCATTACCACCTACTACATCTCCATCTCCATCCTCTTCCATACCACCACCACTACAGCCGCCGGCCGCCGCCTTCCACCACCACCACGACAGCCACCACCTTCCACCTCCACCACCACATCTGCTCCGCCTTCCACCACAGCTTCCACCTTCCACCACCACCACCACCAGATCTACTCTGCCTTCCGCCACCACCACCATAGCCGCCGCCGTCCACCACTCCACCAGATCTGTCGTGTCCACCACTCCACCAGATCTGCCGCCGTCCACCACCTCCACCAAATGCACCGCCGTCCACCACCTCCACCAGATGCGCCGCCGTCCACCACCTCTACCAGACTCTCCGACCTCCACCACCTCCACCAGATGCGCCGCCATCCACCACCTCCACCAGATCCGCAGCCCTACACCAGATCTGAACGATGGTGGTAGGTTTCAGATCCAGAGCTGGTGCTGCTGTTGATGTCGGTGGTGGTGCCTCTTGGACTTTAAATCTCCGACGACGGTGGTGGAGGGAGAGGATGAGGCGGTGGTGGTTGTCCTGCACAAGTGTTGCGTCGTGTGTACACGTGTTTTTGGTGGTGGTGCTAGTTTGGTGGTGGTGGTGGGTGTAGTGGTGGTTTGGAGATGGTGGCTGTGGTGGTGGTGGTGGTGGTTGTGGTGGTAGATGTGATGGTGATGACTGTAGTGGTGGTGGCTGTGGTGGTGGTGGTGGTAGCTGTGATGGTGGTAGCTGGGATGGTGGTAGGTCTGATGGTGGTGGACTAGTGGTGTTGGGTGTGGTGGTGGTGGTAGCTGTGGTGGTGGGTGTGGTGGTGGTGGGTTTGGTGGTGGACTAGTGGTGTTGGGTGTGGTGGTAGTGGGTTTGGTAGCTGTGATGGTGGTGGTTGTGCACATGTGTTCACCAGCTGGTGGGTGTGGTGATGGTGGTGGTGGTAGCTGTGCACATGTGTTCACCAGGGTGGTAGGTGTGGTGATGGGGTGGTGGTAGCTGTGATGGTGGTGGCTGTGATGGTGGTGGTTGTAATAGTGGTGGCTGTGTACATATGTTCACCGAGTGGTGGGTGTGGTGATGGTGGTGGTGGTAGTTGTGATGGTGGTGGCTGTGCACATGTGTTCACGGGGTGGAGAAGGAGGAAGGAGGTGGCGGTGCATATGTGTTCACCGGACGGAGGAGGAGGATGGAGGTGGCTTTCCCAAAATACCCCTGTGCACTTGTGTTTGCTGTATTTTTTAATTTTTAGTTATTAAAAATTCCCTAATTATAGGGATTTAATCTTGACCATAGATTTAGATTATTAAGGGTTGTGATGGGTTAACACGGTTAACACACTATTTGTGGTTAACAACGGAACTCAACCCTATATAGATATATATATATATATATATATATAGAATTAGGTTCAAAGAAGAACAAAACCAAATTGCAAGAATGAAGGAACCAACAAAATCACACGTGATTTTGTGCATGGACGCCCCACTCGCCTTGTCGGAGCGTGGCATACACACGCTTTTTCCATCGTAGCACAAAATCACATGTGATTTTCTTGGTTCCTTTGTTTTTGCAAATTGGGTTGTTCTTGTATGAACCTCCCTCTATATATATATATATATATATAGAGAGAGAGAGAGAGAGAGAGAGAGCTTAAATCCTGTGAAAACCATTTTATAATTAAAAAACTGTGAGAACCGATTAAAAAATAATTCTTTAAAGATTTTTTTCATCAAATATTAGAATTGATATATTGTTTCACATATTTTTTTTTTCAGAAGATGAATATCATCCATGAATTGGTTTCATAATATGAATAAAAAGGTTATATATTTTTTATTTATAATATGAATAAAAATTTTATTTTTTGCATGGATGATACTTACATTATGAAAAAAAAAATATATGTGAAACAATAGTTAATATCATAGTATTTGATAAATAAATCGTAAAAAAATTATTTTTAGTCGGTTTTCATGGGTTTTCACTAATAAAATGGTTTTCATTTGATTACTCTCATTATATATATATATATATATACAGAGAGAGAGAGAGAGAGAAAGAGAGAGAGAGACGAATGTTCGTTGTGAACTCATTTTTCATTACGAACATGATGACGACCAAGAGCGTCATGTGACATATTTAGTCTGAATAATAAAGGATTATTCAAATTCTGTATTATTCAGTTTGAATGCTGTATTATTTATCTTGAATAATGCATAATATTCGGCTTAAATAACCCTGTAATATGTAGATTGAACATGAGCCTAATAGGACACGTGGTGCGCTCTCTCATGCCTCACGTTCGCAATCAAATGCGAGTTTCCATTTGAACCTGACCCTATATATATATATATATATTATCTTATAGGCGGGTTCATATGAGAACGTTAACTATTTACGAGAATGTGAAGAGATTTTTCGATGTACAAAATCACATATGATTCACGTATAAAAATAACATATGATTGACGCATAAAATCACATATGATTAACGTACAAAAATCATATATAATTCATGTACAAAATCACATATATGACTCACGTGACTTTGCTCGTGACTTTAAGTTGCGTCCAAAGTCGTTCGCGTCCTATTCATTCCGTTAGTGTAAAATCACATGTGATTTTGACATGGACGAAGCTCATTGCGTTCTCATAAATAATTCTCATTGTATCCTTTTTATATATATATATATATATACACACCATTTTATTAGTGAAAAAATAAATTTTCATAAGGTGAGTATAAAAACCATTTTATCCTCTCTCTCTCTCTTTATATATATATATATATTGAAAAACCATTTTATTTGATAAAAAAAATCGTAAAAATAATTATTTTTTAATCGGTTTTCACGAGTTTTCACTAATAAAATGGTTTTTATTTGATTAACACTCTACATTTCTATATAGAGAGTGAGAGAGGAATAATCAAATGAAAACCAAATTATTTATGTGAACTTGAGGACTTATTTCAATCATTAAAACTTTTTAATCAAGGGCTCTAAATATTAGAAGACCATGGTAGCATTTTTTATAACTTTTATATTATCACACTTGATTATAACCCAAAAGGGTAATTTAGACCTTTTGAAACCCACCAAATTTGATTTACCTCTTTTTTTTTCTCTCTCCTCAAAAAGAGAAAACCTGAAGCATCTCAAAATCCCAAAAGCAAAACCTCATTCTATATATATACATTTGACAAATGGATCATCCCTGTTCATAAGCACAGTAACTCTAAAGTTACAATTCAAACCCTTCAAATTTATAATCTACACCATCATATTTTGTTAATATTTATTTTATACCTTTTCCCTTTTTACATTTCATTTTATATTTTTATTATATTAACACATATAATTGTATATCAACTAAAATAAATTAAAAAAATACGTTTTAATTTTAACAAAATTACACCATTATAATCGTCTCTTCGATACTTTCGAAATGAGTCCAATATTAAATATTTTTTAATTTAATTATGATTTTCTATATCATATATATTAGAAACTATAACATTTATCAAATTTTAGTTATTGTTTCTAAGCAACAATAATTCATTATTTATTTGTTTCTTATACCAAAGTTTTAAATATTACCCTTTCATTTATTACCTTTCCTTTCTATATTACATTTTAATACTACATATATGCCACGTCTCATCCTCTTTTGAGTCGGTTTCAACATTTTTTTGCTTAAACATGTATCTAGACGCAATTTACATTATCAGTTCAATTATCTCACACATACTCACTCCTCCTTAAACCTCTCATTAATTCAATTTTTTATATCTTTTCTTTTGCTCTTTAGCAAATATAACAGAACCCAAATACATCAATTATACAATTTCCACCATTATTAAAGAATAAAAATCTCTAAGAAACAATCTCAAGCTTAAAAACTTTTTTAAATTTAAAAGATATACAACATCATGTAACAAAAGATGATATACAACTTTCATGTTCCAATATCATTGATGGTGTTATTTTCTAATTGAATGTTATTGTTCTTTAATTTATTCGTGACATGTGTTTGGTAAAAAATATCTTATGTCCCCTTTATTAGTGCTCATCACATGATTGATAAAATTTCAAATTTATTCAAATGTGTTAGATGTTATGTTATATGCTCTAAGAAAGAAATCAATAAATGTAATACATATGTGTTTCGTAATAGAAAAAAATGATTTTTTTGGGGTTTAGACTTCTAGAAATTAAAAAATATCCATCCTAATTTTAATCCGTATAGTTAATTACCAGAGGTATTGACCACAACAAAAGCTATATTAACCCGAGTTTAAAAATTTATTTTTAAATGAGATTTTTTTATAGGTTAGTAATGGATCACCACTTACATCATAGTTGTTCTATAGATTTATGTTACATTTCAACTATTTTTATTAATTCATGTCGATATATTATTATAGTTTTCCCTCCCCGCAACGCGGGGTCAAGAAACCTCGTAATCAACAAATTCAAGTTTTCAAGCTTCATCAATGGCTCGACGAAGTAAGCTCTCTCCTTTCTCTCTCTCTCTCTCTCCTTAAAATCTACTTATTTTTTATGCTAATTTTCTCATGTCACTTCCAGATCTGATCCTTACCATACATATTTGATAACGAATTTTGTTACTTTTCAACTAAAATTCTTGAATCTAACCAATTCCTAGGGTTTTGATCCTTATCATAATTTTGTTTTGTTTCGATTTGATTCACAATTTTAAGTTTTTTATTTTGAAATTTTTTATAGTGAGTTGAATGATGAAGATGATGTTTTTGAGATTTTTTCCAAAATTAGGTTGGTTTGATTCGATTTTGAAAATTGTTTGCTTCACAAAGTTGTTTGTAATCTTGATATAAACAACATATCTAAATTTTAACATTTTTATATAAAGATTTTAGGAAATCGTTCTTGAAAAATTAGAGTTTTTTAAATTTTGTTCTTGAAGGTTCATCATGTGTGTTCTTGAAGGTTCATCATGTAATCTTGAAAGTTCATCATGTTCTTGAAGGCTGAAGTACTGGACGAATTAAAATGATGTGAAGATTCATTAGATGTAATCTTGAAAGTTCATCATGATGTGAAGATTCATTAGATGAATTAAAATGTAAATATACATTTGTTTGTATTCATTAGGTGAATTTAAATGTAAATAAATATTTGGTTTTGTATTCATTAGGTGAATATAAATGTAAATGGACATTTTATTTTGTATTTATAAGGTGAATTTATGTTTGTTTTCATAAGATGAATTTACATGCAAATAGACATTATTTATGGATTCATTAGGTGAGTATGAAATTTCATCTAGTGAATCGAAGATTCATAAGATGAATTTGAGTTTCATATTTCATATTATGAACCTAAAGTTTCATGTTATAAATATGAAGTTTCATATTCATAATATGAATCCGAAGTTTCATATTCATAAGATAATTTGAAGTTTCATGATATGAATTTGAAGTTTCATATTCATAATATGCATGTGAACTTTTTTTGCAAAATGACGAGCATGCTCTTTATACTTATTTTCAGATCAAAGACTTAGAATAGTACTTAAGTTTTACGAATTATTTGGTCCTTTCTAGAATATATATATATGTATTTCCATTATGTTGCGTTAGCAATACAACAAATACACTTTACTCTGCCAATAAGTCTTATAAACAAATATTATCATTGTTATCTTGATATTCTTTTAATAATTTGCATACCTGGTTATAGACAATAAACTGATCTCCCCAAATGTTAGGATGATAATGTGTTGTGGTGGGACGGATAACATCTTCTTGTTTAAGAGACATGTTTGGTGGTGTCAAATAATTTAGATAATTATTTGCCTAACTAGGAGAAATAAAGGGGTTATATATATAAAGGGGAGCTGGGGGGTCAGGGGGGATACCAAATTTGGAAAATTTTGATTAATTATATAAAAATCAAAAAATCTCATTTGTTGATAGATATGATGTCTGATTATTTTATGTAAACAGAATCCAATTCTTTATGTAAATAAAATCAAATTAGTTGATAGATAGATATGATATGTTGGACATGCTTTTTATTTTATTTTTCTTTTTCTTTTTCTTGAAACATTTATACATTATCGTGTAAGGAATATCTAATTGTTACTACGAAAACGTGATAATGTTATAATTCTTGGGTCTGTTTGGTTTAATAGAAATAGAATGGAATAGATTGAATTTTATATAGGATTTAGATTTGGATTTGAAAGACCAGATTTATTTGGAATTTATTAGTGTGTTTGGTTTATAGGATTTGGAACAGATTTATATTTCATTATTTATGGTAGTGGACTCAGGATTTTTCCTAAGCGGGTGCACCTTTAGGAAAAGTGTGTCGATTTGATACAATACAAATTTTATAAATGGAACTTACATTGACTTTTTTTTGCAAAACGCAATACTATGTCTTGCGTTAATTTGGCCAAATTCCACTTTTACAGTGGACTTTTTTTGGTTGATTTCGTAACAAGGCTTCAATTTCTTATATGAACGATATCATATATAAAGAATAATAACCAATTTTCAAGTATCATCAAAATTTTGTATAATACAAATTACTTCTTAAATGCGATTTTTTTTAATTTATTCAAGATAAACATGTATTGTAATATAAACAAGATATTTCTATTAGATTAATAGGTAAACTAAAAAAAATAGGATGAAAACAAATAAAATAAAATACAATAGTAGTTGATTAGTAAATCATAGTGTTTATTAATTGAAATCTAAACATAAATAACTAGTAACTTAAATGAAAACAATGCTAGAAACAAGAATGAAACCCTTGACCTTTATTACACTAGGAAGCATGCGTCACCATTGCACCATCACATGCTTTTTATTATATGTTTTATTTTTTAAACCTATAAGAGCACACTTCAAAATTTAAGCGGATGCACAACCAGTTTTGGCAAAAAAATTCCATTACGACGGGACGATTGAGCAGGGGCCCGTGCACCCCCCGCTCTCTAAGTGGGTCCACCCATGATTATTTATAAAAAAGATTGTTACAACATTTAAAAAATATATAAAACTAATTAAATTACCTTTTATTTAACCGGTTGTTAGAAAACAAATGTTTTTTTAAAACTCGGCAAGAAAACAAATGTTTTTAATGTATTTTAAAACATTATTATATACATGTCCTACGTAATCCCTTGAAATCCCAGCCACACTTTCAAACAAATTGGATATTATTAAAAATTGGATATTATTAATGATTGAGTTTCATTCAAGTTATGATTGCTTGAGTTTAATTTTGATGAGTTATCTGAGTCTAGTTTTTTATTTCAAAATATTCTCCAAAAATACATGAAGTAACCCAGTTTCTTAGATCAAAATTCGGAAATAGAAAGCTAAATAAAAGAAATTCTGGTTAGATAACATGTGGGCTTGTTTCCATGGAACATTGAGAAGACGATTGATGGAGCTGGTATTGATCTTTGTTGTCGATTTTGGTCATTGGAGTTAGTGTCTGTGTATAGATTGATAATTTATTGTTTATTTTCCCAAACCCTAGCATTTTATAAATTAAATCATTGGTATTTTGACTGAAATCGAAAACAGATTAATTTTAACCCAAACCGCAAAACAGCTGTGATCGGTTTTGGCCTTGCAATGGCATGTAAGTACCGGCTGTTAGCGCACCACCAAGGGCCACAACCTAGGCGGTTTGGCGCACCTGCATGCTCATTTTGACCAGCAGTCCAACGCGCCACTTTCCCCCCTCGGTCCATCGCGCCGCACGGCCGCAGTTTGGCTAACGGCTATCGTGCCGAGTTTCGGCGTTCCAGCCAGTTGGTTCGGATCAGGCGGTTCAATAAAACGATACGAATAAAGCCATAATTTTATAAATCCGATTTTAGTTTATAAAATAGATTTATAGATAATTTCATAAACTAAGGGACCGTTTACTTGACGCTTACCCGGTAAGTGCTTACCGGGTTAATTTACCTTACGGGATGAACATGAAAAGGACTAGAATCTCACCCGGTAAGAGCGATAGCATGAACCGGTAAGAGTGATACCATGAACCGAGAGTCTTACCCGGTAAGTGAAATCGACAATTCTTACCCGGTAAGAGCTTATCGGGTAAATTATTGTGTACGATATCGTTTTGAGAGACTAAAATATTGTTCGATATGGTAGTGATAGTGTTCAGTTTTACCGGTAAGCACTTACCGGGTAAGTGTTCAAATAAACGGCTCCTAAGTAAAAAACGTATTATAGAATAAAAATGTTGGTTTTGATTTGTAAAATATATTTGTAAGATCTATATATATATATATATATATATATATATATAGGGGTGGGTTCAAATGTGAACCACTTTTTGGTTGTGAACATGCGGACAACCGAGAGCGCAACACGTGGCGGATGACTAGGCGCCACGTCAGATCCACAGCGGATGACTAGGCGCGATTCATGGGGAGGGCATTGAATTAAAGGGGGGGACCACACTCAAAGCCGACGTGGCGCCTAGTCATCCGCCACGTGTCGCGCTCTCGGTTGTCCTCACGTTCACAACCAAAAAGTGGTTCACATTTGAACTTTCCTCTATATATATATATAACTTCCCTCTATATGTGAACTCAATTTGGGTTGTGTACATGAGGACGAATCCCAACCACTCATCCGGTTAATAAAGACGGCTTTGACCAGGTCCCCTCCTTTAATAATCTCTACTCTCCCATGAATCGCGTCAATAAAGGCGTTGCTAATGACACTGGCGGTGGTGATGTTTAGCGACAATGACAAAAGGTGGTAATAGCGATGATAACGATAGTGGTGGCGCGACGGTGGCAAAAGGTGGTGGTGACAACAATGATAATGTGCTGTGGTAATGATGACCGTAGTAGTGGTGAGAGCGATGGTAGGGGGAGGCGATGACAACGGGTGGTGATGGATAGTGAAGATGGTAGTGGTAGTGGTAGCAGCGTGACGAGTGTGGTGGTGCTGGAAGTGTGTGGTGGTTACGGTAGCAGCGGTGACAAGTGCGGTGGTGGCGTTCGTGACGAAGGTACCGGCACCGCTAAGAAGGTGGCGGCGGTGGTGAAGATGACGGTGAGAAAGATGGTAGCGGCGGCAACGGTGATGGGGATCGCGGTAGTTACATCCGTCATGGGTGAATGAAGTGAAACAATATAGTTTGTTTTTTAAAGAAGGTAGAAAGGAATCTACATTCCATCATTTATCGAATTTGAATTCCTTGTGAAAATTCAAAAGAAGAACCAAATGCAGGAATGGAGTTGACCATTCCAATTCCTTCAAATGCTACCGGATTCTAGCGAACCAAACGCCACGTAAGTTGATATTTAAACTGAAATTTAAGTGAAATACTAAAAGACCAAAATACCCTTAGGGTAAACGGAGCCTTTTAACAGAAGCTAGTCTCAAGGACCAAAATTGAAATGAATCTGCAACCATAGTGGCTTAATTTCTTTAAAATAAAGACGAGACTTGATATTGGGTGACAACCATACGGAATCAAAAGTGTAATTTACTGTAATTTATTTTATATTTTCTTAAAGGGAAATGAAAAAGAATTAAGGCCTAAAAATGTCAACCCATTTAATTAAACAAGTTGGTTAAATTAAGATTTTCAACTTGTTTAATAAATGACATTAATCAAACGGCCCATCGCTACCCACTACTAAAAAACAGGGGTATTGCCGATAGTTTTCCGACTAAAACGAGCGTGATGAATGCTGGGTTGCTAAAAGTTATCGACGGTTTTCCATCGACATCTATCGAATGGTTTTCCGACTCTACCATTAATGACAGCTTTAGCACAGGTTTTCGACGATTTTCGAAGGTTTTGTAACAATTTTCTGATGACTAATTAAAGTAAAATAAAAAACAACAATAGGTACACTGTCGGTTTGTCATTGGTTCCAACTGTTTTTTAGTAATGTTTAATCATTGCAATATATAATTAATTATATACAAAAAGATGATTAGGTTAAATAAATTTAAGAACATTATTTCTAAAAGTTGGGCATATCTAATAAATTATAAAAAATGAAATCTAGCTACTATATATAAATAAAAACTCATTAATTAACATAAATAAAAGAGTATGTTATTTGCACCTAAATATTTGCTATCGACACCCATAAAGTTAATGTAATCATTGCATATTTTTTTGTATTTTGTGTTTTTCTTGTTTTTAATTTTTTTCTATTGTCTAAATAGTTTTTATTGTTTAGGTAAAAATTTACCATCGTACGACGACGATATAAATCGTAAGATATTTTATTGGACCTTAGTCCTGTATTAAGATAAGGTCCTGAGACAAGCCTAAAGTTCCGTCGAACATCCGCATAACACCATCGAACGTCATAACGGATTCGTCGAACGATTACTCCAGCAAATATCGTACGATTTTCATAAGATAACGTACAATAGTTATCAATTATCCACTAACGGTCATATTTTTCCTTAGTCTGTTTTCTTGTAACAGGTAATTGATCGTTATCAAAGACTAAATCATCATTAAAGGCCAAGATACGCGTCTAATTAATACTCAACCGTTACGACCAGGATTCCCGCGACAGTTACAACCGTTGTCATTAATGAGCTATTATTGACGACCGTTGCTGCAAAATCAACTATAAAAGACACCTGAAGCTCTCATTTGAGGGGATCTGATTCTTACAAGCTCTTATTTTCTCTCCAATTTCTACGCAAATCTTTGTAATTTATCTTTGATCGAATTGTCATTTCTATTGTAATCGTACGACCGACAGTGTAAAATTCAAGGACATCACCCCTGCTTGGTGATACATAGTACAACGTCGACTATATCTTAGTCGGCCGCAGGTTTTTTCCTCGACATTAAGGTTTTTCCTGCGTCATCAATCTCTTGTGTTCATTGTTGTTTTCTTGTTTGTGTGTTTACCAAGTTAGATTCTTACTTTCGACGGATTAGCCTCACAACTTATCTTATGACGTAATTTGTGTAATTTTTTGCATAAACAATTTGGCGCCATCCGTGGGACCCCGTCTTAAGAAAATCTCATTTGGTAAAGGCGCTTGTCTACTAATATTTTTTCTCGAGTCTCTTTGAGCACTTATTTGCAGGAATATGGGTGACCAACGTGAGACATCACTGCAACAACAACTTGCTGCTGCCCAAGAGCAGATCCGGCAATTAAACCAACAAACTGTGCAAACTAACGAGGAACTTGCACGACTTCGAGCTTCAAATGCTACGACAACCTCAATCGCTACCACAATCACTTCGCTTCCTTTCTCGGTGCCAATACCACGACCTTCGTTTGATCTGCCACCACCACCACCTCCCGGAGTAAACACGCCACGTCCTTCGTTCAATCTCCCACCGCCGCCTCCTCCACCTGAAATAAACTTCCAATCGAGCTTTGTGCGACCTTCAATACCGCAAAGTTCCCCATTCTTTACCTTTCGGCCTTTTGTTAGCTCATCACAATCAATGCCCGAACATATACCAACAATGGCCCATTCTACTATCCATACTACCATACAACCCGACGTTGGAACCTCCAACGGTTTCTTTCCATTTAACCCGATACCTACGAGCGATCCTATGGACGCACGACTAAAGATGCTAGAGGAACAAAATCAAAAGATGTTAGCATTACTTGCAAAATTACCTGGAGCCGCAGTACCGGTCGACGTCGAGCCAAAGACTGGATTTCAAGCTTCGCCATATGTTGATGAGATTGCCCTTGTCGACATTCCTAAAAAATACAACATCCCAGCATTCACGCCAAAATACTCTGGAATCACAGACCCCGTCGAACACATCGCACAATACAAGCAACTTGTATGGACAGTCCCGATTCCAGCACAATTTCAAGAAATCTGCATGTGCAAGAGTTTTGGATCTACACTTACAGGAGCGGCTCTACAATGGTTGATCAACTTAAAACCCAAGAGCATCACATCGTGGTCCGAGCTAGTAAACCAGTTCACGCGACAATTTGCAAGCAGTCGCAAGATGGAGAAACAGACCAGTGATCTATACTATGTCGTACAAAACTCTGGTGAGACTATCCGTGATTATTTTAACAAATTTAATGCAGAAATGATCGAAGTCAAGAACTGCGACATCAAGACTGCAATTGAAGCCTACAAACGCGGATTGGACGACTCATCAGGACTATACTTGGATCTTACCAAGTATCCACCCGAAAACTTCGACGACGTACGAGCTCGAACACTTACGCACATGAGAATTGAAGACGATGCTATCTTTCGACGCAAACATTCAAACGACAAGAAGACTCTTGGTCCTCAAAAGCATGAATTCAAACAAAAGAGGGTGAACAAAATTGGAAACTCTCGACAAGATACCAATAATCGTTCGACCCGTGGTTCAGGTAAAACTAGATATCCAGAATTATCTACTTACAATTTTGCAGGTACAGCTAAGGAGCTAGTTGACGCCTTACGCAAACTCGACATAAACATACGATGGCCGAAGAAGCCGGAAGTTCCTAACAAAGACAAAGATCAATCCAAATGGTGCGACTTCCATAGTGATCATGGACATACGACGACTGAATGCATCAGCCTGAAGAAAGAGGTTTCCTATTTGAAATCGAAAGGTCATTTAAAAGACATCCTTCCCGACGAAGGAAAGAGACCTGCGTCGCCAGAACACACAAAAGTCGTAAATTGTATCACTGGTGGATCAGAAGTCTGTGGTTTGACCTATTCAGCAGCCAAGAAACACGCACGAGAAGGTCCAGAAGGACAACCAATTCCAGATGAATGTAAGTCAGTAGCCGAGAAAGAACTCGACGCGTCGAAGATAACGTTCGACCAAGACGACCTCTCGGAAACTGATCCAAGACATCACGACGCGCTGGTCATTCAATTAACCATCGGAAACTGCTTGACGAAAAGAATCCTCATTGATGGTGGTAGTTCTGCCAATGTCATCTTTGCCGACACCTTGAAGATTATGGGAATTGACAGATCAAACATCGTACGACGAACTACCACATTGATCGGGTTCAATGGAGATACGACGAATACACTTGGAGAAATAATATTGCCAGTATTTGCTAAAGGCATCAATAAGCAAATCAAGTTCAATGTGATAGACTGTCGGTCCGCTTACAACGCCATACTCGGAAGACCGTGGATCCACGACATGAAAGCCGTTCCTTCGACATACCACCAGAAGGTCAAATTCCCATCACCTTGGGGTGTGCAAGAGATCGTGAGTGAAAAGAAGATCGCACGTGAATGCTACAAGATCACTATGAAATCAAAGCCGCAGACCATCTAGCAATTACAGAACCAGAATGCAGTCCAGTCGTACGATGACCTTCAACTAGAAGAAGTCGTCCTCGACCCAAAGCATCCTGATCGAAAGGTATTCGTGGGGGCAACCCTACCTTCTGACATAAAAAATAGTATCATATCTTTTTTGCAGGAACACTCCGACTGCTTCGCTTGGACGCACGAAGATATGGTGGAGATTGATCCAGATATCATCTCGCATAAGCTGAATGTGGATCCAACCTTCAAGCCGATAAAACAAAAGCGTCGTAAGTTCGCGCCTGAGCGCAATAAAGTTATCAACGACGAAGTTGATAATCTACTCAAGACCGGAAAAATTAGAGAAGTCAAATACCCGGACTGGCTTGCGAACGTCGTGGTTGTGCAAAAGAAGAATGGAAAATGGCGAGTGTGTATTGATTTCACAGATTTGAACAAAGCTTGCCCGAAAGATCCATTCCCTCTTCCACACATAGATGCAATGGTCGACGCAACAGCAGGTCATGAACTTTTGACATTTATGGACGCCTATTCAGGATACAATCAAATCCTGATGCATACGGATGATCAAGAGAAGACGGCATTCATGACAGATAAGGGAATCTATTGCTACAAAGTAATGCCCTTCGGTTTAAAGAACGCAGGATCGACATATCAGCGACTGGTCAACAGGATGTTCAAGGAACATCTAGGACGTACGATGGAAGTTTACATTGACGACATGTTGGTCAAATCTGCAAAATCGAACGATCACATACAACATCTACAACAATCGTTCGACATACTACGACAGTATAAGATGAAGCTCAATCCAACCAAATGCTCCTTCAGCGTACGAGCTGGAAAGTTCCTTGGATACATGGTCACACGACGAGGGATCGAAGCAAGTCCAGAACAGATAAAAGCGATCTTGGAACTACAATCACCCAGAAATGTGAAAGAGGTTCAAAAATTGACAGGTCGTGTCGCAGCTTTAAACAGGTTCATCTCCAGGTCGTCCGACAAATGTCATTTATTCTACAACGTCCTGCGAAAGAACCATGGGTTCAACTGGACCGAAGCACACGAGAAAGCTCTGCAAGAATTGAAACAATACATGATGTCCCCACCACTGTTAACGAAGCCAAACGAAGGAGAAAGCTTGTATTTGTATCTGGCTGTAAGCAATAATGCCGTAAGCGCAGTAGTCGTACGAGAGGAAGATCAGCAACAACGTCCCATCTACTACGTAAGTAAATCTTTCCTCGACGCAGAGACCAGGTACACTTCGATGGAAAAATTACTTCTGGGTTTAGTTACTGCTGCGAGAAAGCTAAGGCATTATTTCGAGTCTCATCATATTATTGTCGTAACAAACTATCCACTCAAGACTGTACTTCGAAAGCCTGAGCTTACAGGACGACTAGCCAAGTGGAGCATATACCTAAGTGGGTTTGATATCGAATTCAAACCCAAGACGGCAATAAAATCACAGGTACTTGCAGACTTCGTAGCTGAATTCAGTCCAGAGATAGAACCTCCGACGTACGACGAAGTAAATAATGTGATGCTTCAAGACAACAAGCCTTGGATTTTGCACGTAGATGGATCCTCGAACGTACGAGGATCAGGACTTGGAGTTGTCTTAAAACCATCACATGGGGGCAACATAGTATACTCCATACGATGCGACTTCAAAGCAACGAACAACGAGGCAGAATATGAAGCTTTGAGGATTGGATATAGCCCATAAACTGGGGGCAAAACAATTGCATGTACGAAGTGACTCTCTATTAGTCACGAACCAAGTGAATGGAGAATTCCAAGCAAAAGACTCGAAGATGATGATGTATCTCCAAGCTACTAAAGAACGGATCGCACGATTCGAATCTTTTTTGATAGAACAGACTCCGAGAGATCTGAATATGCAAGCCGACGCTTTAGCCAACTTGGGATCCGCATTCCACGATCCATCCCTGGAAAATATACCTATACTTCATCTCATGACACCAACGATCGAAAACAAAGAAGAAGTACTCATGAATGAAGAAGTGTACAATTGGTCGCTCGACATCTGGAACTATCTTAAGTACGACCGTCTCCCCGAAGATAAAATGGAAGCTCGAAAAGTAAAAATCAAGGCTTCTCGTTATACCATCGTCGAAAATCAATTATACCGAAGGTCCATCTCAGGGTTGATCCTACGATGCATCTCAGATCCAAGTCAAATAAACAAAATCCTCCAAGAGATGCACGACGGAGAGTGTGGAAACCATTCTGGAGGCAGAAGCCTTGCCAATCGGATCTCTCGACAAGGTTACTATTGGCCAACCTTACGAGAAGACGCAATAAGGTACGTCCAGAAATGCGACGCATGTCAGAAACACTCAGGTATGATCCATCGACCTTCCGAACCATTGCACTCTGTCTTAATCCCTTGGCCATTCATGCGATGGGGAATGGACATCGTGGGAAAACTCCCACCTGCTCCAGGACAGAAGGTGTTCTTACTTGTTCTTACGGATTATTTTTCAAAATGGATCGAAGCTGCCGCATTCTCACAGATTAGGGATAAGGAAGTCAGTTCCTTCATCCAGACTAACATTATTTACAGATTCGGAGTACCCTCAGAAATAATGTGCGACAACGGTGCGCAATTTATAAGTGAAAAAACACGCAAGTTCTGCGACGAAAGGGGAATCAAGCTCATAACATCCACTCCACGATATCCACAATCAAATGGCCTAGCTGAGTCGAGTAACAAAGTTATTATCAATAACTTACGAAAGAGGCTTAAAGAAGCAAAAGAAAGGTGGGTCGAAGAATTGCCTTCAGTACTATGGGCAAATCGTACGACTCCCAGATCTTCGACAAGACAAACTCCATTCTCTTTGGTGTACGGATGCGAAGCAGTCTTACCAATCGAATCCTACATTCCTACAGCAAGGCATCGAACAATTGAACAGAACGCTATAGACCTATCTTACGATTTGGATGCCTTGGAAGGATTAAGAGAAACAGCTCTACAACGAATGGCTTCCCAAAAAGGAATAATCGAACGACATTTCAACAAAAAAGTGAAAGCCAAAATCTTCCAAGTAGGAGATTATGTCCTACGACATGTATTCCAAAACACACAAGAGACAAACGCCGGAAAAATTTCCATCAAATGGGAAGGACCATACAGGATTTCCAAAGTCATTGGAAATGGAGCCTATCGACTTACGGCCATGGATGGTAAGGAAATCCCACGTAGCTGGAATGCGACGCACTTGAAAAGGTACTACTTCTAATCCTTTTTTCATTTTGATTATCTACTTTATCAAAATACTAACTTGGGCGTCGGAGCGCCGTTGGCCATGCCAACGGTCACCCCTTAGCTAAACTCTTTGCAGGAATCGCACGACCAACGCAAGTATCGCACGATCATCGCACGAAACGCAAGTAAAATGCTCTAATCGCATGAATATCACCTGGATTATAACCTAGATGCTTTGATCGCATGAATATCGCATGAATCGCAAGACAAAGGCTTGAATCGCACGATTGCTTTAAACGCACGAAGCTATCGCACGAGCGCAAGACTAAACGCCAGTCGCACGATTACTCAATTTAAGAGTAAAACAACAAAGAAACGTTTCTAAATTATTCTAAGGCCTAAAGTCGCACGACAAAACAGAATATAAACGCAGAATAACGCAAGATGAAATAAATATTATAAATACGAACATTGTTTAACCGCCAAAGAGGCGTCATACGATTACATGATAAACATTGTTTTCAACAAAAAGAAAAAGACCTAAAGCTAGGCAAGAGGAGGGACGACTTCAGTATCATCAGCAGGGACCTTCTCAACCTCGATCACAGGGTCGGATCCAGAAGTCACGACTTCCTCCCCGGATCCCGCGACCTGAGGTTCCTTCAGTGTCTTGTCCCCACCTGACGCATCCTCATCTAAGTCCTTAAGATCATCCGCGTCAAGGTATTCTTCAGAGCCCATCTGCTCTTTAAAAGACTCGACCTCGGACTTCGCCATGTCAAGGGTAAGAGTACCAGCAACAACGCGACGGAGAACGGCTGCACGTGCGACCAAACGTGTCAAAGCTAGCTCATCCCTAAGATCTTGGATCTCTGAAGACAGAGACTCTTCGACCTTAGCCTTCTCCTCTTCGAGCTTCCTAGTCTTGTCAAGAGAAGCCTTCAATCGCCCACGTTGTTCTTCACGTGCGAACTCAGCCTCCTTCAACCTTCGCTTCAGCTCATCGATCGTCGCCTGCTTAGATTCAATCTCTTTGGCTTGAGCGAAGACTTTACTGGTCGCCTTCTCCAAATCCTTACGGGCACGAGTCACCCAGTCTTGATTGAGGAGCATCTCCCTCTTGATCTGTTCCATACGAGTATGGAGACCAAGACTCGCTTGCAAAGCCTGCAAAAGAAAAATCAAATCAATACAAGAGTCGTACGACGAGCAATTATAATGAACAATGGATTACTTACCAAGAAAGAGAGACCCGTCGCGGAAGCCTCCAAATCCTCGATCGACTCTCCCTCGATCTGTCTCCTCTGAGAAGGAAGGTGGAATTGGGAAATGTCAGGATAAAGAGTATCAACCCGCACGACGCCATCTTCCAGAAAGTTCGCCAGGAGGTCAATGTTCATAGTCATACGACCAGAACCTTCGACCCCTTCATCCTGAGTCTTTTTGTCTGCAGACTCCTTCAAACCTTCTGGAGGCACGAAATTTAAGGGAATAGCTTTTATCACACCCTCGACCTTTCGTTTGGTCTCACGGGGTGGACTGCTTCCCTCGACAGATGTCGACCTTTCAAAAAAGGTCGACTTACTTCTCTTGGCCAATGCCTCTTCCGCTTCCTGAGCTTTTCTTTTCTTCTTCTCCGCGGCTCTCTTGGCCATCTCAAGTTGTTCAGCCCTCCTATTGCTCTTCTGACCTACGATATATAAAAGGATACGTCAGAAAAAGATAAAATCGTACGACAAATAAGAAAAAATAGTGTCATACCTTCCATGTCTTCAGGCTCCAAAATCTGAACTTCTGGCTCGACGTCTATCTCCTCTTCTACTCCCGACGACTTGAACGTACGATCCGAGACACTATAACTCAAAAACAAGTCAATCGCTCTTGTCGACTCTACGAACGAAAAATCAACCTCTACAAAAGAATGACGTACGATTAAACTTCAGTTTTCCAAAAAAAAAAAATCCTAATAAAAAATAAAGTCCTACCATTTGAATTCCACTCAGGAACGACCCAAGATCCATCACCGGCAACAGACGAAGACTGCACAAAAACGTATCGAGCTTTCCAGCCTCGATCGTTTACTTGCGTCCGGTGTACTAACACCGAGTCATGCCTACCCTTGGGATGTAATCCGTATCTATTATAGGGTTTCTTCAAAATACTATAGGCAGACAAGAGATCATCGACGGGAAAAGGTTCGTGACCCCAGTTTTGCGTCACCCGTTCGATTACCCTGACGACTCTCCAGAATTGAGGCATCAGTTGACCGGGCGACAAATTAAACCTGGTCATGAAAGCCCTAGATAGAGGAGAGTAGGGCCATCGGAATCCTATCTTAAATGGATACTCAAACAGAGCAAAGAACCCTGAAGGAGCATCCGCCGGCCGAACTTCGCTGGCCACAGCAATATTGGCACCCTCCGGTAATCCTGCTAGTTCACTTAACTCTAAGACATATAAATCACCGACAATCGAACTCCTAATCTCCATAGATGACGAACACTCCAAACGACCTAAACTACTCCGCAAACGTGTAAAATTAAGAATTTCTAGACTACTAGTATTCTTCCTCGCTAAAGACTTCAGACGCATGAAAAGGAGGAGTAGTTTACCTTATCAAATTCTTGCCGAAGAAAGGAAAGTTGAAGATCGGATTGGATTACGATTTGAAAAATTCGGAAATCGGAAGAAAATTGGAAGAGATTAACATTCCAAAATTAAGATTAAACCTTTTATGGTAACCGAATTCTCCTCCAAGTAATTAAGGTCCAATCAGATTACGACACGCGTCCAGAGGAAGCCATCGAATCGAAAGCTATGAACGACGTCATCGGACCACATCATTTGAACCGTTTGGTATTCGACTACATTCTAAACAAATCATTCGACGTTCGATCAGACCTCGACATGATTAGAAGATTCAGAAAAATCGATTGCAAATATTTTTCTAAATCTTGGGGGCAAACTGTTTAGGTAAAAATTTACCATCGTACGACGACGATATAAAATCGTAAGATATTTTATTGGACCTTAGTCCTGTATTAAGATAAGGTCCTGAGACAAGCCTAAAGTTCCGTCGAACATCCGCATAACACCATCGAACGTCATAACGGATTCGTCGAACGATTACTCCAGCAAATATCGTACGATTTTTATAAGATAACGTACAATAGTTATCAATTATCCACTAACGGTCATATTTTTTCTTAGTCTGTTTTCTTGTAACAGGTAATTGATCGTTATCAAAGACTAAATCATCATTAAAGGCCAAGATACGCGTCTAATTAATACTCAACCGTTACGACCAGGATTCCCGCGACAGTTACAACCGTTGTCATTAATGAGCTATTATTGACGACCGTTGCTGCAAAATCAACTATAAAAGACACCTGAAGCTCTCATTTGAGGGGATCTGATTCTTACAAGCTGCTCTTATTTTCTCTCCAATTTCTACGCAAATCTTTAAATTTATCTTTGATCGAATTGTCATTTCTATTGTAATCGTACGACCGACAGTGTAAAATTCAAGGACATCACCCCTGCTTGGTGATACATAGTACAACGTCGACTATATCTTAGTCGGCCGCAGGTTTTTTCCTCGACATTGAGGTTTTTCCTGCGTCATCAATCTCTTGTGTTCATTGTTGTTTTCTTGTTTGTGTGTTTACCAAGTTAGATTCTTACTTTCGACGGATTAGCCTCACAACTTATCTTACGACGTAATTTGTGTAATTTTTTGCATAAACATTTATTAAAATTTAAATTAATATCAAATACATTATTTTTTTACTTTAATTAATATGAATTATTAATATTTTTTTAATACTTTTTTATTTATATAGTAATAATTATTTTACTATTTCATTACATTATTTTATATAAATTGTTGGTAGTACTTTCCCTTTCTACTTTATTTATAACTAAACAAATTCATATTAATATAGTATTGAATTTTGACAATTTAAAACCATGATTTTTAACAAATTTTAGGACATGTAGTCGCAATTTATATATATATATATATGTAACAACCCGTCCCACATGGATAGAAAGTAGAATGTGTAAGGTCCTTATAAGCCTCAAGTCATAGGCTACCAAAAACTTCCACCATGGTTTCTAGTTGGACTCGAAGCTATTGGGCCAGCCTATAGTTTGGGCTTTGGGGTGTTACAGAATGGTATCAGAGCTGATCTTTGTACCATCGGGATGGTGGGGCAAACCTCATCGGGAATGATGAGTCCCCGAGGGGGGATGTTGGTAACATCTTAGGCAAATCCCACATTGCCGAGGACAAGGAGAGAGATTCTGGGTAGGCCTGACGAGGACGTCAGGAGTTCAAGTGGGGGAGTTTGTAACAACCCGTCCTACATGGATAGAAAGTAGAATGTGTAAGCTCCTTATAAGCCTCAAGTCATAGGCTACCAATAACTTCCACCATGGTTTTTAGTTGGACTCGAAGTTATTGGGCCAGCCTATAGCTTTGGGCTTTGGGGTGTTACAACTAATAGTAAAAATATTAGAAGTATTAATAAGAGTGAATTGCAATTTTGGTCCTTGTGGTTTAACGATACCAGCACATATAGTTCCTACAAATTTGTTATTGCAGAGAAACCACTGTGGTATGCAATTTTGCGTGGTTTTGGTCCCTCGACACTAACACCGTTAAGTGTATTTGTTAAATCCCTCCCATGTGCCTTGCACATGAGGGCATTTTCGTCTTTTTATGAAAAACAAACTATAAGGACTGATGGTGTAAAAAATATATATAAAAACAAAACCAAGTTTAACCACAAAATAACCTAACCAATCACCATACTCACATGCAAGCGTACCTTATCGAAAACAATATAGTTTAGGAAAGTCTGGGCATCGTTCTTACCACTGGGAACAATCAAGTTATTTAAGACAAATCTAATAAAGTTCAATTAATCTAAAAAGGGGGGGTTTTTTATGAAAGCAATTTTAAAACACTAAAAAGATTAAAACTTTACTTAAAACAAATACTAGACAAGATAGTACTTATTATGGTTTAGGTTGAACCCCCTTGTGGATGAGTTAATTAAATCACAAAAGTAATGCCCCTGAAAACATCCCTTCTTCATCCAACACACACACTGAAGGTGCTCCTAAGAGCAAAAAGAAAACAGACAAGGAAAAATCCAAAACTGTAACACCTTCAAAGACCAAGAAGCTTAAACCTAAGAACAAAGTTCTAGGTGGTGGTCCTTCAGTCTCAGGAACAAAATCTTTTTCTCAAAATCCTGCTCCTAGACTAAAGATTGACCTGAAGCAAAAGACCCAGGAGAAGAAACCTATTCCTCCTCTGTCCAATGCTAAAGGCATACTTGGTACTGGTCATGCTCATCTGAAGTTCAAAGACTTCCTGGACCCCACTAAACGCTTTCAATATCGCAAATGTTATCACTGTGGATTTAACGACCATATCGCGAGTAAGTGTCCTGATGCTACCAAAACTGAAAAATCAGCTAAGGTAAAGAAAACTCCTAAGACTGATAACTCAGTCAAAGGAAAGAAGGTTGTCAAGACTGTTCCTTCAATCAAGACTCCCGCCTCAAGAACTGATAACTCAGTTAAGGCTGTCACTAACTCCCCCAGTCCTACTGATAATTCTGGATCCATAGTTCTATGGGTACCAAGAAAAACTTAAACTCTCAATTTTACAGGACAAGGGCATCTGGTACCTGGACAGTGGATGCTCTCGACATATGACTGGTTCTAAATCTGTCCTCTCTAACTACCATGAAGAAAGAGGTCCTGCTGTGATTTTTGGTGGAAACGGTAAAGGCCAAACCCGAAGGTATGGCACCCTGACCAACGGAGTAACTACGTTCAAAAGAGTTGCTTATGTTGAAGGCCTGATGCATAATCTTCTGAGCATCAGTCAACTGTGTGATAAAAATCACAAAGTCTCCTTCTCGAAGAAAAAGTGCAAAGTCAAGAACAGACGCAAGGAAGTTATTCTCACTGGTGTTAGACAAACTGATATCTACATCATCAACATGAATACTTCCACTGATAACTTCTGTTTCGTATCACGTGCTTCTACTGATACAAATTGGCTCTGGCACAAGCGTCTCTCTCATCTCAACTTCAAGACGCTGAATCAACTCTGCATCAACAATCTTGTTGTTGGTCTTCCTGACTTTCGCTATACAAAGGTATCTCTTTGTTCAGCATGTGAGAAAGGAAAACAGACCAGGGCTAGCTTTAAGTCCAAGCAGATTTCCTCCATCAGCTCTCCTCTACAACTTCTCCACATGGATCTCTTTGGACCTGTTAATGTCCAATCCATTGCTGGAAAGAAATATACTTTGGTAATCGTTGATGAATATTCCAGATATACTTGGGTGTTCTTTCTTCGATCCAAGAGTGACGCTCCTGAAGAAATCATTCTGTTCGTCAGGAAGATGGAAAGGCTCAACAACCTTACTGTTCGATCAATCAGAAGTGACCACGGAACTGAATTCAAAAACAGTACCCTGGAAACTTTCTTCGATCAAAAAGGTATCTCTCAGAACTTCTCATCTGTAAGAACTCCTCAGCAAAACGGTGTTGCTGAAAGACGAAACAGAACTCTGATTGAAGCTGCATGATCTATGCTGAGTGAAGCCAATCTTGCCACTCAATTCTGGGCTGAAGCCGTTAACACTGCTTGCTATACTCAGAACAGATCCCTGATAGTAAAACACTTCAGAAGAACCCCTTACGAACTCTTTCGTAACAGGAAACCTTCAATCGAACATCTCCATATCTTTGGTTGTGTCTGCTACATCCTGAACAACAAAGATAACCTTGGAAAGTTCGATTCCAAGTCTGATGATGGAATCTTCCTTGGATACTCCTCTATCTCCAAAACCTACCGTGTGTTCAACAAACGAAGACAAACCATAGAGGAAACGATTCATGTTAAATTTGATGAATCGGGTCCTACCTTTCCTCACCCTCATGATAATTCTGAAATAAATCAGTGCGCTGACTCTTTCTTTCAAGTCCCTGATATTCCGATTGCTGATCCATCTCCTCAAGACCTTCCTGATGGTTTTGAAGAAAATCCTACTCCACCCTCTCATATACCCATACCACCACTAATAAAGGCCACCCCTATCACCCAAGTCACCCCTGAACCTGATCAACCCACTAACAGTGAAGATTTTTCTCAAACCACTGTTAGTGAACCTGCTCCTACTAATCTTCTCCCTGATCCATTAGTGAATGAAGCCTCTACTTCAAGACAGGTGTATCAACCACCTGCTCTTCGTTGGACCAAAGATCATCCAATTGATCAAGTCCTCGGTAATCCTTCCTCTGGTGTTAAAACTTGACGCCAATCTGGTAACGTCTGTCTTTATGTTAATTTCATCTCTGAAAATGAACCTAAAGAAATAGATGATGCCTTGCGTGATCCTGCCTGGGTCTCAGCCATGCAGGAAGAGCTAGCAGAGTTCATCAGAAACAATGTCTGGCTTCTCGTCCCTAGGCCTAAAAAACGTACAATCATAGGATCCAAGTGGATCTTCAGGAATAAGCTTGATGAGATTGGTAAGATTAGTCGAAACAAGGCTCGCCTTGTGGCTCAGGGATACAGGCAGGAAGAGGGCATTGATTACGATGAAACTTTTGCTCCTATGGCTAGGCTCGAAGCAATTCGACTTTTCCTGGCCTTTGCAGCACATATGAACTTCAAAGTTTTTCAGATGGACATCAAAAATGCATTTCTGAATGGAAAACTTAATGAAGAAGTCTATGTGGCTCAGCCTCCTGGCTTCGTAGATCCTAAGTTCCCTGATCACGTCTACAAGTTAAACAAGGCTCTCTATGGGTTAAAACAGGCTCCTCGTGCCTGGTATGATACCCTGTCAACCTTTCTTCTCTCTAAAGGTTTTGTTCGTGGTAAGATCGATAACACTCTATTTCTTAAGAAATATCCTAAGCATATCCTTCTTGTCCAGATATATGTTGATGACATTATCTTTGGATCAACCAATCCCAAACTCTGCGAAAAGTTTGAGTTGCTCATGAAATCTGAATATAAAATGTCTATGATGGGTGAACTAACATTCTTTTTAGGACTTCAGATCAAGCAATCTGAAAAAGGAATCTTTATCAACCAAGGGAAATATGTACTTGATATGCTGAAGAAATTTGATCTCACATCATGTACACCGATGAAGACTCCAATGGCTCCTCCTCTATCACTTGACAAGGATTCCAAAGGGAAACCTGTTGATGTGACTCTCTATAGAGGAATGATTGGCTCACTGCTTTATCTTACAGCGAGTCGTCCTGATATCATGTATTCTACATGTTTATGTGCTCGTTATCAGGCTGAACCCAAAGAATCCCATCTGACTGCTGTAAAGCGGATTTTCAGATATCTGAAGGGAACTCCTAATCTGGGTCTTTGGTACTCCAAGGACTCAGGGTTCGATCTAACAGCTTATTCTGATAGTGACTTTGCAGGATGTAAGATCGACAGGAAAAGCACCACTGGTGGGTGTCACCTACTAGGTGGAAAGTTGGTTTTGGACTAGCAAGAAACAGAATTCTGTGTCCACATCAACTGCTGAAGCTGAATATGTTGCAGCAGGAATCTGTTGTGCTCAAGTCCTGTGGCTGAGAAATCAACTTCAGGACTATGACATACAACTTTCTAAAATTCCTATATACTGTGACAACACTTCAGCGATCGCCATCGCTAACAATCCTGTCTTACACTCCAAGACAAAGCACATTGAAGTGAGATATCACTTCATTAGGGATCATGTGATGAATGGTGATATTGAACTCCATTTTGTCCCTACTGAATATCAGCTTGCTGACCTCTTTACCAAACCACTGGATGTAACACGTTTTAATATGCTCATCAGTGAACTTGGGATGTTAAATCCTGACGAATGAAGTTTATCAGGACAAAAAGTTGTTAAGTCCTTTAGAATATGTTTTCTCAGGACTCTTATTTAACAACTCCTGAATAACACATTTATCAGGAGATAACTCTATTCAGTACTTACAAAATCTTTGTTCAAAATTCGAATACTGATGATTCTCAGGTAAGTATTTCTGTCCCTGAAACCTTATCGCATTAAATGTGATAAGAGGATTTTCCAAAACAGTACTTATCTGATAAGTACTCTAATTCCAAGAAAACTCTTCTTTCACAAAAATGGAATTATCCCCTGAAAAGGTGGTTTTTAGCTTTTTGAATAAAACAAACTTTTCATCTGCAACGTCACGTAATGGGACGTTTCCTGTTCCCCACGACGTGTGTCAGGCGCGTGAACGCACGTCAAACTTCCTTTTCATCATTACGTTTGAATTTTAGCCGCTCTTTTCTCTCTCTCATCCATTTTCTCTCTCTCATCCATTTTCTCTCTCCAACCACGAGGTATAAAAACCTCACTCGTACTCTATTTCGCTCTTTACGCTTACAAATTCTCTAAAAGAACTCAAAGCAAGAAAAGACTATTTCTCTCTCACTCTGCTTCATCAAGAACACCAAGAACACACACAATCTTCTTAATCAAGAATCATCGTAAGTGTTAATTTCTTCTTGTTCTTTCCACAAACTAAGTTGATATTTGTTCAAAAACAACTTATTTTGATAAACGTTTTCATAAAAACCCTAAGATCACTTCGTTTGATCTTAGTTTTCCCAAAATCTTCATAGATTTTTGTTAAAACTGTTTATGTGATTCTTCTCATTTCTTTTAAGAGAAATCATTAACTCTGTTGTCCCAATAACAATGAAAATAGAAGAGAAATGGATGGAAATCCTACTAATGAGATGAAATCAAATGAAGAACTTAGTAAAACTCAACAATGGTGAACTTTGCCCAATTTGGTATAATATGGAATTCATTACTCAAAACCCTAGGAATCCTTTACCTTATATAGGTAGAAGGAAGTTTGATAAAGTGGCAATAAAGGCCCCCGAGGTTACAAACCTCTAAACAAGGGCATAACAAAACATCATTGTTTACATAACAAGGAAATAAAACTAGAAAGCAGTTTTAAAGATAGATGATTCTGACTCTTCTCAACACCTGGGTTCTACAATCTCTGTTAGGAATTATGTGCATAAGTTGACAAACCGTTTGATCGCACATCCAACGTTATAAGTCACTTGAGGGTCACACCTGTGAGGACCTATAATTCGGATAGTTTAATAACCCCAGTTTGGAGAGTTTAGTTTTATAATAGTGAATTATAAAACTGTTGGGTGTTTTCTGTAAAAACCCCAAAGTAAAAGGTTTCTGATAATTAATTACAGTTATATATTTATTAGTTAAATAAATATATAAAAGGGTTAATTAATTGGTTTATAATTATCTAGTAATTATTATGTGAAAATATAATAATTGGTAAATATTCTTTCTTGGAGAAAAAGAAAGAATGAGATAATTATGGAAATTATTCTTTCTTAGAGAAAAAGAAAGAATAAGATAATTATGGAAATTATTCTTTCTTAGAGAGAAAGAAAGAATAAAGGCTATCTGATAAATGGAAGGTTTTCCATATAAATAGATATGCCAGGTTATCAGAATAATACACACAATTCATTCAATTAATTCTGAAAGAAACCTTTCTCTCTCCTCTCTCTCTCTCTTCGTCGATCTCACCAAGAAAGAATCCAGATCCGGTTTCGTTTCTGATTGATCGTGTTCTTCGCGTACCGTTTGTTCGTGAAGCGTTCCGGGGTTTTGATCCAGCTAGAGGGAATTCCGTTTGGTCGTTTACGGGTGGATCTATCTCAAGCAATCCAGGTAATAACCCTAAACCTACATATTAACTGTAATAAGATAAACAAATAAGATCTGTGATGTTTTCGGGATTTTAATCGTTATTGCTTCCGCTTAATCAAACCGGTTAGGTTTGATTGTTTAAACCTTTTGGAACAGTTTATTTCATGTGGTTTTGTCGTGTATCTTAAACCAGTTAGGTTTGAGATCACGGTTATTCTCGTGTCAGTTTAATACGAGGATCACACAAAATTCCAACAGTGGTATCAGAGCCACAGGTTTAATTGTTTATTTTATTTATTTGTTTATTAGATCCGTTAAAATTGTTTCTTGTGAATAAAGTTTGGATTTAATCTTTATCAGTTTGGTAAAGATTTAATCAGTTTGATAATTATCAGTTTTAAATGAAACATGATCTTTATCAGTTTGGTAAAGATTTGATTTTATTTGGTTTAATCTTTATCAGTTTGGTAAAGATTTGATTATCTTTATCAGTTTGGTAAAGATTTTGGGTAATTATCAGTTTTTTAATAAAAACTAAAACTTTATCAGTTAGGTAAAGGTTTAATCTTTATCAGTTAGATAAAGGTTTAATCTTTATCAGTTGTGTAAAAATTTATTTTTTTTTATCAGTTTTTGTTTATCGTTTATCTCATTAAAAAACTGAAAACACGAAATCACACACGGTAACGAGATCGGTGGCGGAACGGTGGAAAACCGCAACCATTCCACCGATCGCCAGTTAGACCACCACGGCGGCTCGGCGGCAGCGACCGACCGGACCGCCAGGCGGCGGCCGAACCGCACTCCAGCGGTGACCGGACCCGCACGACACCAAGCCGTGGCCAAACCACCAGTTTTGGTGGTAACCGTGAACGGCGGTGATGACTTCGCAAAACCAATCGACCACCGCAAGCCACGATTGGGCAGCGGTGGTGTTGCGATGGTAGTGGCCGGCGGTTTCCGTTGGTGGCGATCGAGCCACTACGGTGGCCGATGGACCGAACCGCAAAAGGCGGTGTTCGACGGCTAAGCCGCGGCCAAACCACCCGATTGGTGGTGGCCTAGCGATTGTCGATCAAGCGACGGCGCTATGGCGTCGATTGCAAAGGCGGCAGTGGCCGTGTGGTGGTTGTTTGATCACCAAACCACGGCGGGGCCGAGGTCAATCCACCAGCGCGGTGGTGGCCGGATCGTGGTGTTTGTTTCGAAACCACCGGTGGCGGTGGTGGCGTTTTTCTTGGTTGCCGTCGTCGCCAGCGTATGGTGTTGCGAAAATCATGGTGGTGGTAGCGACCGTTTGTTGTTACCATCACCAAAGGCGGTAATTACGTGATCAACAACGAGATGTCGATCGAACACGAGATCGTGTTTTTGGGTTTTTTCGTTTTATTGGGCCTAACCTATCCGAGGCCCAAGACCCAGAAATTTTGGACCCAGTTTGAGGCCCAAAAGGGTTTGATGGTTTTAGGCTTCTATCCAAATTAATTTTACAAGTTTATTATCTTATGAAATTGTTTTAATAGATTTTATTAATAATTATCTCTATTAAACATGTGATTATCAAACCAGTATTTGACTCAGTCTTGGTCAAATGGGCCAGGTGTCATGTTTGACCAATTGGTCAAACCACGATACAGTTTTTAGGCCAGTGTCTATAATTTCGAACAGTTGGTTCGGAATGTCCGGTTTGATATGTTTTTGGATAAAAGCAAATATTTTAGAAAATTGGTTTTATGTAAAAGATTTATAGTTTGCAAATCTTAGGTGATTTTATAAAACCGATTTCAGATTAAAATATTAGTTTTCGGTTTGTAAAACAGTTTGTTTTATAAATCAGTTAAAACCATGTTTTACGATAAACCAAACGAGATAATCTTTAACGGATCTTGGATTGTTCTCTGCTTGCTTAAATGCTTTATATGATTGCATGAATTATACCTGTTGTGTATATTGGTTGTATTTATTACAGTAATTGCCGACTTAGTACATTAAGGACTGTATGCTACTTGCAACCCCTTCATAATGAAAATGACCTTAGGATATTTTTCAATATTTTCTTTTTCCCGGAGTTCCATCAGACATGCCAAGGCCAGTGGGAGCTACGAGAGAAAATTTATAATAGGTCATTTAATTGGCAAATCTGTAATTAGATGTTTTAAATGCGTAGTTGTTAATCTTTAACTGCGTAGATGTGTTTAACTGCCTGCTCATGATTGGTTGATAGTTATTGCATGTTTATTTTATCAAACGTTTTAAAATTTAGAGAGAGTTTTAAAACTTTACAATCATGAAATCTGTTAGGTTTTAAAAATTAAAATTGCCAGTTTTTCCAAACCTTTTTAAACGGTAGTTTTTTATTTTAGAGCCTTATATTTATAAGATTGTTTTCTTATAAAGGCATGTTGACAAAACAGTTAGTTTTGGTCAGCAAGAAGGCTTTCAAAAACAGTTAGTTTTTGGTTAGCAGTCATGCTATTAAAACAGTTAGTTTTAATTAGCAGGTGCTTTTAAAACAAGTTGGTTTTAAATAGCGTGTATGTTTAATAACAGTTAGTTTTAAACATTGGTTGCCCTTTTTAAAACAGTCAGTTTTAAAATTGCAAAGTTTTCTAAAATACTGGAAAATAAAAAGGTTTCTCAAAACTTAGTTAAAAACCCCGAAAATCATAGATCAGTAGTGCAACCCATTTGTGGACACCTTTGGCGTAAGGTACGTTGGAGCTCGAAGGAGTCGAACCTTTAGCACCCACGTTCAAACCCCAAACTGAAGGGGATGAAAAGACTCTGCGATATCGGGTGGTACCGACCAGAGTACATCCAGTTCAAAATGGTAAGATCTATTTTGGTAACTGTTACAATTCACCGGGTGGTACCGGGCCAAAGAGCACTAAGAGGGACTAAAACATGTACGGTTTTATCCGATGTCCCGAAAAGATCTAGGAGTCATGTCAGTTAGATATGATTGGTAAAAGTCCTTACCTACCGAAATAGTACGGGCCTGGTGGGGCGTGAGCAAACCGCGCATCAGGACGTATGAAATAAGGATCCTAGTCCGATATTTATCATTTTAGGGTTTATTGATATTTATTCGGAACCGTTTATTCAAAGGTACTAAAACCAAGTTTTAAATGTGTAGATGGCAAACACGGTTACCAACACCAATAACCTTTCTCTTCGCTCGATCCTAGAAAAGGACAAACTCACTGGTCCGAATTTTCTCGACTGGGAGCGCAATCTCCAGATTGTGCTCAGGCACGAAAGAAAGTGGTATGTCCTAGAAGAACCTCTAGGTGAGGCCCCACCAGCAAATGCCAGTACGGCAATCAGAAATGCTTATCAAAAACGTTCGGATGATTTGCTGGATGTTGGCTGCTTGATGCTTGCGACTATGAGCCCAGAACTACAAACAGGGCTCATGAACACTAATGCTTACGACATGATCCGCCAGCTGAGGGACATGTTTCAAACGCAAGCTCGCACAGAGCGTTATGATGCCACGAGGGCTCTAAACGCGTGCAAAATGGCCAAGGGGACCTCTGTCAGTGCCCACGTTATGAAAATGAAGAGGCTACTTGACCACCTAGAGAGGTTAGGTCACCCAGTTCCGTTGCAGTTGGCAACGGATACCATACTTAATTCATTGTCCGATGATTACAAGCAGTTTGTGATGAATTTTAATATGAACAACATGGAAAGGAGCATAGCTGAATTGCACTCCATGTTAAAAACTGCTGAACAAAGTATGGGGACGGGGACCAAGACCAAAGATGTTCTGATGGTCAGGGATGGTGGAGTGAAGAAGAAAAGAGGGCAAAGGAACACCAGCAAGGGCAAGGACCAGGTTCAGGTCAGCCAGAGTGTACCAAAGGCCGTTGACAATAGAAAGGGCAAGGGCAAGGGCAAAAAGGTTAAAGTCAACAAAGCGAAGACCGAGAATCGATGCTTTACGTGTCATGAGGTCGGACATTGGAGACACAATTGCCCGAAGCGTCATGAAACAGGTATAAACACCTAGGACGTTTTATGACTGCTTCAGTTTATCATTACTACTTGTTAGTTTACAAGTTAACTGACACCTAGAGCAAATGTTTGTTTGCAGGTGGTCAGGAGAAATGAAGTGCCCGGGTCCTGAGGATCAGACAAGATTTATTTTAGATATTATCAAGACATTTTAAACTTATTTTAAGACATTTTATTTTGGATATTTTTTGAAATGTTGGTTGTTTTAAATTTATGGGATTTTGGTAATTAAATTTAAAATTATTGTCTTGATTTATATATATCTAATTTTGCTTTGAACCTAAGTCAAGATAGACTTGATTCAATTTGTTGATCCTAGATATTGTCTACCACACTAACAAATATACTTCAAAATTTGATAATTCGAAGTAATATATGAAAACTGTCAAAAAACACACGAAGTACTATTTTATAGGAATGTGTTTTTGGAACAAAACATTTACGAGTAATATGATTATAACAAGTATATTGTAGTCAAGTTCAAATTACTCATATGTTTTAAAAGGGAGTTTAGGATATTATCACAGATGACGTTGATAATATCAGTATTTATAAAACTAGTAAATTCCAAGTTTTGGAATTAGGGATCTAATAAGATCCAGTTAAGTTTTATGAATAGTAAAATTCAAGTTTATAGTATTAAACTTATTACTTAAAATAAAATTGACTAAATAGTCAAGTCTTGACTAAGTCAATGAAGCATCAAATTTAAGTAATAATCAGTTTTCATATAGGTTAGTGGGAGCCCAATTTATTCTCTATCTATGCTTCCGATAAAGAATAAAAGCTATATTATTGATCTGTATTTCTAGGAATTCATAATCCAGAGAGGATAAGAATTCATGAGAAATATGATCTATTCTTTTAAGTAAAAAAGGTTTAGATCAAGAGTTTCAAAGTTTTGAAACAATAAAGTCAAAGTTTTGACTTTAAGAAAATCAATAATTATATGTGTTGTAATAATAAAGATATTCAAGTATCTTTTTAGACCATCAAGTGTTGTAGAACACTAGGATAAATTTCCTGGAATTTACCAGTTTGGTAAATGGAAATTTTCTCAGATTTCAGGTAGAAATCTTTGTCTACACAGCAACTAAGGAAAGTTGCGGAGTTGACTTTACATATTCAAGAAACTTGGAGTTATTCCAGTATCTCCAAGATTTAGGCAATATGGTAAAGAAAAGTCTAGATTTTGTTTAAATGTGTTTGCAAAACAAAACTAGCAGAACCAAGTTAAAAATTATTATTTAATAACTTGCGTTGTTTTGGTTATTTCTTTGATTAGGATGGTAAACACTAATCGAAGGGTTTAAATTGAAGGAAGGTGATACTTCATTTAAACCAAGTATAAGTACACATTGAATAGACACCGTAAAAGTAACTTAGAAATGCTATTAATTTTGTTATTATTACAGAGTGGAATATGGACTATACAAAATTAGTTTCTTTGTTTCTTTTATACTTAGCATGTTTTTGATCCGGGAATAAGACTAGTATAAGTTTTATTTGAAATTATCCGTGACAACTTATCAAGGTGGGAACCTGATAGGGTTTTAAAGTCATCGTGAGTTTTTGGGTAGTTATAAATCAGAGTAACAGCTACAAGCAATGTAGACCAAAAACTGCACGGATATTCGATAGAGCAGCGAATATCGGATGTGATCCGCCGGTTGAGATTACTCCATGGATTTAGTCATGAGTAAGACTCCCAGAGGTTGTCCTTAGCACCTGAGGTATTTGGTTTGGCATTGCGAGGACTGTTGGATACTTAGTACGTTCTAACATCACGCCGTAACAGGGTGGTCATACGGGGCGTAACTAGATTCAGCGGAAGCCGTGGTGACAGATGCAGATATGCAAGATGGGATTTGCACCTCTTCTTCGAAGAGAGATATTTCATGGGCCCCTTGACTGACTACAAGAACTGATGAAGTGCATGGCCATGCCCAAACGAACTGATTTGTTCTTTGTCGTTTACCAATCAGTTGGAAGTCGAATAGTCATGAACATAATCTTGAGTATTCTGAGTTGACTGTATCCATGCTCGTACTCAAAATTGAAATATCGTGTTGCAAAAGGAAAAGCCTAGTTATACCCGATTTGTGAACAGTGTGTTCATAAATGTTGTTTCCTTTTAGGAACGTTTTGTCACCTACCTGGGTATAAGGGTGCTTATAACCTGGTTAGCCTAAGTGCCTGTCTAGGGGCCTCCTTAGGTCCGTGTCATCAATCTGGTATTGCCAACTTGCACAAGTGGGAGTCTGTTAGGAATTATGTGCATAAGTTGACAAACCGTTTGATCGCACATCCAACGTTATAAGTCACTTGAGGGTCACACCTGTGAGGACCTATAATTCGGATAGTTTAATAACCCCAGTTTGGAGAGTTTAGTTTTATAATAGTGAATTATAAAACTGTTGGGTGTTTTCTGTAAAAACCCCAAAGTAAAAGGTTTCTGATGATTAATTACAGTTATATATTTATTAGTTAAATAAATATATAAAAGGGTTAATTAATTGGTTTATAATTATCTAGTAATTATTATGTGAAAATATAATAATTGGTAAATATTCTTTCTTGGAGAAAAAGAAAGAATGAGATAATTATGGAAATTATTCTTTCTTAGAGAAAAAGAAAGAATAAGATAATTATGGAAATTATTCTTTCTTAGAGAGAAAGAAAGAATAAAGGCTATCTGATAAATGGAAGGTTTTCCATATAAATAGATATGCCAGGTTATCAGAATAATACACGCAATTCATTCAATTAATTCTGAAAGAAACCTTTCTCTCTCCTCTCTCTCTCTCTTCGTCGATCTCACCAAGAAAGAATCCAGATCCGGTTTCGTTTCTGATTGATCGTGTTCTTCGCGTACCGTTTGTTCGTGAAGCGTTCCGGGGTTTTGATCCAGCTAGAGGGAATTCCGTTTGGTCGTTTACGGGTGGATCTATCTCAAGCAATCCAGGTAATAACCCTAAACCTACATATTAACTGTAATAAGATAAACAAATAAGATCTGTGATGTTTTCGGGATTTTAATCGTTATTGCTTCCGCTTAATCAAACCGGTTAGGTTTGATTGTTTAAACCTTTTGGAACAGTTTGTTTCATGTGGTTTTGTCGTGTATCTTAAACCAGTTAGGTTTGAGATCACGGTTATTCTCGTGTCAGTTTAATACGAGGATCACACAAAATTCCAACAATCTCCCCCTTTGAGAAGAAGTCAGAATGGTGGTGGAAGCTCCAGTGCAGGCTCCCACTTGGACATCTGCAGGTATTCTTCCCACTCGCCTATGATCCGTGCTCTCATCTGCATCGCAGCCTCTGCCCGTCTGTACATCATCCGCTCCTTAAGCTTCTTCTCGATCAACCTCATTGCCTCCAGCAGCTTTCCTTTTCCATCTATGATTCTCCGACTTGGAACCTGATCCGCCAGCAGTCTGCTCTGCATGCCATTATAGACATAGAGGAGGGTCCCGTCGCAGAACCTGGAGAGCTCTCCAAACCTCATGAACCTGCGCTCCTTCTTCTTCCGAGTCAAGTAAAGGACTCCATGCTCAGGTATCCTGGTTGGCATGTAAGGCGTGTAGGCATCGATACCAGGAACGAGCAGGTTTGGTCTAAGCAGGTTGACCTTTGGCTGGCGGCTTTCTATGGCAAGCTGGTAGTCCGTCACTCTCGCGAGAGAGATTGCGTGACGGACGTATTTCTTCAGTATCTCCGTGCCATCTCTGTAGTGCTCTGGTCGGAGGATCGGGCCTTGGAGGTATTTGATGATCGTGAGAAGGTCTTCTAGATGCACCCGATCTAAGTCAGCTTCCGTGAAGGTCCAGTTCTGCAGTTCACCTCGAGGGACACCGGTGCCGTACATGCGAACATCATATTCAAGGAATAACTGATGGCCATGTCTGTAGGGGCGCATAGCAGTTACCTTGATAAAGCGACGTCTGATCCTCTGGCGTCCATGAGTGGCCCAGTTGCACATTCGCTGATGCACGTACGCTGTCCTTCGTCTCTTGTTCTTGATGTGAGAGATCCCGAAGTAGACTTTTCGGGACCAGGCGTGCAGCTTCTCTTGCTGGTAGATGCGGGTGAACGTTTCTTCTAGGAACAGGCGGAAGATGATGGAGTGGTTCCAGTTGAGCTGGATGACAGTAGGAGCATCGGTTTCTGGATCGGTAGAGTGGACGGTCCGTGGGGCTTCTGGAGTTGGGAACTTGAGCGCTGAGAGGAGGTTGGCGTAGTCAGGATCCTTGACGAGGTCGTCTCCCTTCTGATAGACCCTAAGGCTCTGAGCGAGCGACCGCAAGATCTTCCGGGCTGCTTCCGGAATCTGGAACTCTGAGGGTTCAGTCGGTGCTGCTTCTGGGAGAACGGCATCAATCTGAGCCGTGTCCGTCATCTGAGGAAACTGAACTGACTCCCCTTCCGGAATCCTCTCATATCTCCAACTCCCCATGTCCGGAATGTCTTCTGTCTCAGAGTCGACATAGGGAGCTTCGGAGGTCTCGAAGTCTGTGGGAGCGCTCGACGGGGCAGCTGAGGAACCTGGAGCTGGAGCTGATGAACCGGAGCCGGAACCAGGTTGGAGGTCGGTGCGAAGCCGTTTTGCAGCTTGTACCTCCCCCTCATGAGGACCTGGTGCGGAGTCATCAGGGTCATCATGCCTCCTCTTCGAAGGCTGAGCCTGGGACCGACACACGACCTCCAGTTCTCTAATCCTTTGCTGTAGCAGCTCGATCTGGGCAGCTTGATCTCGGACTTGGGCGGACAGGCGGTCATTCTGAGTGGTGTAGGAGGTGACCATCATCAAGTGCTCCACCTCAGTGACGTAGCCTGGGATCGGAGGAAGGTCGCCCGAAGTCGGAGGAGCGAGCCTGAGGACGTCTTCGGATGGCCTGGGAATGGGAGCTTCAGTAGACGGGGCAGCCTCAGAGTGTTTGCCCTTGATCTTCCTTTTGAGCTCGTATAGCTCCGCATCCCGATCTTCTTGAAGCTTGCGCGACGCCTCAAGATCGGCTAGTCTCTTCCTCTCCGTCTCGGCCAAGGCTTTCTCAAGTGCCTCGACCCGCGCATCCCGAGCCTGATTGGCTTGCTCCACAGCTAATAACCTGCTTTGGACGACTTTAAGGATGTCGTCCGAATCCGTCGGACCTATAAGTCCCGTTGGTGCAGGGGCGGTTTTAGGGATTCCGCCCGAATCCGTCAGGCTCAAAAGCCCCGGTGTTGCGTGAGCATCTTTATAGACTTTGCTCGAGTCTGTCGGACCCGGTCCCGGAAGAGCTAAACCCGGTGCCACTTGGGCTCCAGTTGACGAGTAGAGTCCTACCGAGGTGCTCTCTCGGCCCGATGTCACCGCTGGTATGATGTTGACGGTGTCGGGGCTTCCGGTGGATCCTCGAAGGGCGTCACTTGACGCGCCAACTCTCCCCGTTCCGGCCTCGCCACTTGGGCGGGCAGATGATGCATCCAAAAGTGTCCTAGTCAAATGAACGACCCTGAAGGTCTCTGTGAGTGGCTCTAGGACGACTGGTGCTCTGAAAGACGTCGAGAGGTGGGGCAGAGCCTCTCTCATTTCAACACCGGCAGACTCCGATTGAGTGGCCGGTGGAAGTTGAGCTAAATCCTCGTGAGAATGTGAAACGACCATCTGTTGAGAGATGGCCGAGTGGCTGGTTTGGGCGTGCATATGCGCTGGTTGGCTACCAGCGACTTGACCTGACGTCAGCGAGTGACCGGTCTGTGTGTGGGTTGCCTCTGTGGGGGTTGGACTCTGGGCTAAAGGAATATCCGAGTCTAACCTATGCGGCTCTACTTCTACATCCGCCTCCTCTAATTGAGCCCAAGGCTCGCTCAACTGGACCTCTACGTCTTCGGTCTCTTTTTCTCTGCTCTCTCTCTCCTTTTCTCCCCTCTCTCTTTCTTCTTCTTCTTCGCTGTCTTCTCGACCCCAGCCGGTAGCAACCTCGGCCTCACCTTCTTCTCCTGACCAACGGTTCGGTCATCCGACGCCAGATCCGCAATAAGAGTGGGATCACCTGAGATCCGGTCGTCGTTGAAGGAGGAGGTGGCTTCATCCAAATCTATCACTTGGGCCTTCCCGCCCTTTGGTGGATCTGATAGTTGAAACTCGGAGTCGGATCCGTAGTCAACTTGTTCTGACTCTGTTGCCTCGTCATCGGGCTCACGACGGTCCGTAGGAGTGTGCTCGGAAGACTCGTGACCGTCGGAGTCATCGCCAGATGGTTCGCCTGAGGGTTCGCCTCCCTGTGAAGTGACGGCCGCTGAGTGAGGTGGTGGAGGAGCGTGTGCTTGTTCTTGTGGGGAAGCTTCCACGTCCTCCCCAGTAGGTTGTTGCGGCGGCATCGGCGATCGGCGCTCTTCCGATGACGAGTGGATAGGAGACTGCTGAAGGGTGCCCATGTACTGCTTTACCCTGAAGTGACTCGTGTACTCGCGTAAGCGGATGGCATCAGTAGATTCCTCTACAACAGTAGGAGTGCGAGCACGAGTGGCACGGTTCTGAATCATGGTCTGGTATGCACCGGCTCTAGAAGTGTGCGGAGTGGCAGACGTACCGACAATTCTACCCGCTCCTCCCCTTACGTCAACTCTCATCACTCCCGAGCCAGAAGCTCCCCCACTGGAGCTCTGGCCCGCCGTACCAGAGGTACGGCTTCTAGTTAGGACGGGTTGCACGTCTTGGGCAGGGCTCCCCGGCTCTGAGGAGTCCGTAGACGTGTCTTCTAAGCCTACAGATATACGGTACATCCTAACACTCATAGACCTACGGTCTGCCATGTTGAGCACATTAGCCGGAATGTGCATCTCTACCTGACCAGACTTCAGATTCTTCTTGTTGGCTCGGCCGATCTGCTGGCTTTCAAAGCGGAGATGGTTTGATCTGCGTCGGACAGCTCGGTTCTGGTTCATGTGATCTCGGATGACCAGACTGAAGAAGCGCATCCAAGGGATGGATGTGTGTTTTGTGTGTCCTGGCCCAGCTCTGACATCACCGATGATGTCCGCCCAAATTTGTTGAGCAAAGTCGATCCGCCTCCCGTAGGCGACCGCATGGAAAATGTGCCAGAACTGGGTGGATGCCTTGTCCACGCCATGGGTCTTCGAAGAGATCGTGCGGTTGAGTATGTTGAAGAATGAGTACCAGATTGGGGGCAGCATTCCCTGTGAGATCTGGGAGATTCCTCTCGGCCTGTTGTTCTCGGTGTAGTGGACTCCGACAGCGAGCACTTCGCTGAATAGCTCAGGTCCAGACACGAGAGGGTCAAACGGGGCCTCCGGAGTTGCAGCTGGCAGACGAAGGATTCTGCGAAGATCCTCCATAGTGAAGACCAGATCAGTCTGGTCCACTCGGCCGATGATGGTTTGCACTCCGTCCCGGTTCTCAACACGGGAAGTGTTCCAGAACTGCTGCAGATATATCATTGGGATGTCTGCAGTGGCTTGCATCGCGTATGCAAGGGGATGTGCTCGGAGAATCTCGAGAACAACGTCATCTTGGACGGTGAAGTTCGCCAAGTCAACGAACTGGTTGTTCTGGTGGATCTCAACGATGTCTGCCGGGTTGATCAGCGCGAGATCAGCAGCGTTGGCGACGGGTGAAGTAGGAGCAATCGGTTGTTGATCAGCCATTTCTGCAAGATATTAAGTGTTAGAAATAATACGTCGTGAAAAGACTATACCCTCGACTAGACGCGAGTCGGAAAACCTCGAAAACCCATTAAAGAGTGTTTCGTATTTTCCGAGTCGAAAAACGAGCAAACATACGAGGGGAGTTTTCCGATTCGGAAAAGGATGTTTTCCGAGTCGGAATACTCAACACTTGGTAAGATAGCACAAGGATAAACAGACAAGTTTTCCGATTCGGAAAAGGTTGTTTTCCGAGTCGGGAAACTCCCACACTTAGAGAGAAAAACTTGTAGGTTTTCCGAGTCGGAAAACATGGTTTTCCGATTCGGAAAATGTCACAACACTTAGTAAAATTTTGGCAAGACTTGGTCTCTCGATCGAGTCGGAAAACCTTGGAAACCCATAAGGGTAGTTCCACGTTTTCCGAGTCGGAAAAGAAGCATTTGAAAACCGAGGCCAAGTCCGATTCGGAAAACATAGTTTTCCGAATCGGAAAACATACATGAATGAGCATTCAACCTTTGATCACCAATCTCAACAGGACCTTGATGATGTCCTTCTCTCGGGGCTTGCCTGGAAGAACCACTCTGATGGTTGCCTTCTGGATAGTTTCTGTTCCCGTGATCAGTTTGTCCTTCAAATCCACTGTAGTTCCTTTCTTGTTCTTGTCCATATCCCCGACCACCTTGACCGCCTTCAAATCTTCCATATCTTTCATCTTCACGTCTTCCATCTTGGCCACCTTCGTACCCGCTGCCATATCCTTGACGATCAATGTATCCTGATTCAGGAGTGTAGTTTCTCTGGTTTTGGCGATAGTTGATATGAGAGACTTGTCCTCTCCAGTCTCCCTGATCTCCAGGACCTCCCTGATAGTCCAGGTAGGTGTTATCTCTGTAGCTTCCCCTTGCTTCCCTGTACTGGCCTTGATCACCACGGTATCTTCTTGGATGTTGATTCTGAAATATGTCCCCTTGCTGGTATCCTCCTCTTCCTTGATTTCCAAACTGAACTCGTTCCTGCTGGTAGTGTCCACCTCGGCCTTGCCCCATCCTTCCTCCACTGGGGTATCCAGATCCCCTAGGTCTGCTGTATCCACGTTTGGAATTCAGCTTCTGTACGCTATTTGAGATGAGGGCAAGAGACTCATTCACATGGAAGAGTTCATCATCAGAGATTGAGATGATTAGCGGATCATCTGGATGTTGATAGCTTGGACCATAGTTTGAGTTGAACTCTTGGTAGTTTGAACCATAGTTCCCGTTGAACTCCTGGTTGTAGTTCTCCTGATAGTGCTGAGGTGGTGAGTGGTTGTACTGCTGAGGAGATGAGTTGTTGTACTGCTGATGCTGGAAGGGAGCTGAGTTTGATCTTGCACATGGTACTGCCGCGAGTGCCAGAGGGTCAACAGCATTTTTGAACTTGCCGCCAGTGATGAATTCCTCATGCTGAACCATCATGCTAAAAAGGTCATGTAGACCCATAATCCCCAGATTTCGGCTCAGCTGCAAGTTGATCGCCAGATTTTGCCATACCGGTGTTAGGTTCTTCAGGAACTTAACATTTACCTCGTATTTTGACTTCTCTATCCCGAGTCTTCGTAGATCATTCACGAAGGCGTTCAGTCTTTGATAAGACTCGGTGAGGGATTCGGTTTCCCTGGCTTTGAAGCCTTCGTAAGCATTTAGGGCACTTTCCTTTTGACTCTCGAGGGCGGTGTCACCTCCCTGCATCTGCTGCTCTATTTCTAACCAAACGTCTCGTGCGTTTGTCAGACTATCCACTCTTGCGTACATATCATTAGGAAGAGCCATAATCAGAAGGGTCAGTGCACGCTTGTCAACGAGGTGCCGGGCTCTTTGTTCTGGATTGAACATCTCAACTGGCTTTTCGACTACATACGACGGAAGTTCGGGACACGTATCTGTTTTGGGAACAGCGGCAACCGTGACAGTTGGTCGGATTGGGCCTTCACGGATTGACTTCATGAGATTTCCGTCGAGCATGTCTAGGAAGTGTATCATCCGGCGCTTCCATTGCTGGTACTCGCCCATCACCAGGACGGGAGGGCGAGTTTCGGAACCAATCCCCAGGATTTCCTTCGACATTTCTAAGAAAGGAATGAGACCTCCTTGAAAGATTCACTTGGCTTGAACACAGAAAAGGTTTTGAAAAAGCTGGTGTTTCGAGCGCCTCGGGACACAGAAAGCTTGGAAAAGTAAAAGGTTTTGAAAGCAAGCTTAGTGTCGAATTTGAGAAACAAAACGGCAAGAGTTTCGGCTCAAAGAGGCAAAATCCGACTTGGAAACAGATGTTTTCCGATTCGGATTTGGCTCAAAACAGTATGGTGCGGAAAACACTCTTTTCCGATTCGGAAAATGAGCTTTTCCGATTCGGAAAAGGTGGGTGCGGAAAAGGGACTAGGAAAAGAGAAACTTCTCAAGAGCAAGACCCCGAGTCAGAGACTCGTTTTCCGATTCGGAAAACAGAGTTTTCCGATTCGGAAAAGGAGAGTTCTCCGATTCGGAGAATGAGCAATTTCCGACTCGGAAAATTTGAGCTGATATTTCAGCTCTCGTTTTCCGATTCGGAAAACCTGCACAGAAAGCTCGAAAAATTTCTTAAAAACACTTAAAAACCTCTTAAAAATCAGTGTTTAGACCCCCAAAATGTAGGAAAATGCTTAGAAAACTATGGGGAATCACTTAACACTTAATTTAAGCCCTTTAAAACACCTTTTGGATTGAAAATCCAAAAGTTTTGAAAAACTCAAAACTTGAAAAACCTTTAGAACTTTTTAGAAATCAAACCAAAAGCCAAGGAATCAACAAGTTTGGCTCTGATACCAATTGTTGTCCCAATAACAATGAAAATAGAAGAGAAATGGATGGAAATCCTACTAATGAGATGAAATCAAATGAAGAACTTAGTAAAACTCGACAATGGTGAACTTTGCCCAATTTGGTATAATATGGAATTCATTACTCAAAACCCTAGGAATCCTTTACCTTATATAGGTAGAAGGAAGTTTGATAAAGTGGCAATAAAGGCCCCCGAGGTTACAAACCTCTAAACAAGGGCATAACAAAACATCATTGTTTACATAACAAGGAAATAAAACTAGAAAGCAGTTTTAAAGATAGATGATTCTGACTCTTCTCAACACCTGGGTTCTACAAACTCCTATTTTGATATAATTTCATCAAAATAGAAGTTCTCTTTTATACCAAAACACATTCCTTTTGTGAATTTTGGTATCTAATCAATTCCAAGTATAAAGGATTTCACCACTTTTTATGAACCTTTTCTTGTTCATTGAAAAAGTGAAGAAAAGATACATATTTTGGATTTCTTAATCATCAACATATGTTATTTTTTGTTTACAGAATGGCCACTTCTACATCCCTGGACGCGCAGCTCTCCATTGAAGCCACAACTCTTAGCTCTGCTTCAGGACAACTTCTAGTGGTCATTCCACAACATGACATACAGTTCAAGCCCAACAACCTGGTGGGCCTGTTCGATCTACCTGCGGGCAAAGAATATCTTCAACCCGCAAAGGAATTTCTCCTCGGCAGTCCTCTGAAGACTGCATTTACACTCAACCCAAAACCGAACAAACCACTGTTGTTGCAGCTCTGGTCTACGGCAACAGTAGCTCAGGAGAAAAGCCCCAAAGGGATCCTGGAGGACGTCAACAAATTTCAGATAAATGATGACATCGTCACATTCGGGATAGGGACCCTACAGAAGGTCCTTGACATTCCTGGAAAGAAGAGATATCCTCCTCCTCCCACATCTGACGAAATCATAGCCCTGCTGGACGACATTGGCCACCAATGACCAGAAAAGGACGGAGTCATCACCAAGTCCTCTGCCACCGTCCAGAAGTCTGGACTGAATGCAACGTTCTATTATATATGGAACACATTTGGTCTCTGTCTGACGGGCAAGACTGGAAGCACGGAGCAATTCCCGATAGTCATCCAGCACATGGTGTTTTCCACACTGAAAAGGCGGAAATACAACTATGTTGTCCATATCTGGGATGATATGGTCAAGAAGATCAAGGCTCCTAAGCGCCTCCCCAACATCTCCTACACCCGCTTTTTCTCGGCCAGGCACATGAAGGAGAACTATCCTTCAGAGGGAACCTTCAACAACTACACTCTTGGACCAGGGTTCCTGGATCAGATGCTCCCTCGCCCTACTGACGTGCCTCTGTCCGCCGTCATGGTTCCTCCTCCTCAGGAACCGGAACAGGATGCTGAAGAAACTCCTGCCTCTCCGCCAGTCCAAGGTATGTTTTCTTTCATCTCATCCAAATCCTCTTCTTCTCTTTCTATGCATGCTATGTCAGTAGCTAACCCCTTACTGACTTCCCCAGCTGCAACTACTTCTTCAGCGCTCCAGAAGCGCCCACACCCCTTTGGATCCACTCCTCCTCCTCTCCCCAAGCGTGCCAAGTCAAAGGCGCAGAAGAAAAAGAAGCAGGGAGCTGCTGGTAAGAAATATTACCTCACTCTTCCTGCTATTTTTAATAGACCTTCCCGTTTATCTAAATCTTCTCTACCCGCAAATACCTCTGCTCCTCAACCACAAGAACCTGAGGTTGTTCTACTCCAACCCTCAGAGAATGTGGACGGCAATCGCTCTGATGCCGTTCAAGCCTCAGGTAATAAATCTAAGCAATTTATTTCCTCTTCTTCTTCTATGAAAGCTTCTGAGTCTTCTAGTGCTCACTTAGCTACTAATTTTTCAAGTTCTTTTGGAGCAGCTTCTTAAGGACATCCTCCACTTCAACAGGATGATCCGTTTGACGAGTTCGTCTTCACGGACTCTGAGCGCCAGCTAAGCGCGGTTGAGCTCAGGCGCCAGTCCGCTAAACGACAGCTCCAGGACGCTCGAGCTGCTTTACAACTTCAGGAGGACGCCCACAAGGCTCGCCTCCAGGCTCTAGAGCTCGAGCTTGCCTCTGCCAAAGCTGCGGCTGCAAACGCTGAAGCTCAGGCCACTACTGCCGCCACACCTCCTCCCTCCGCCGTTTACCTAAGCATACCCTGCCTGGACACCATCCAGGACAAGGTATCGCAGATGGCCACCTCCACCACCACTCTGAACGAGTCCCTTCAGGACATGAAGGCGACAGCTCTCCCGGCCATCACCAACGCCATCTCTACCGGCTCCAACTCTCTCATCACCTTCCAATCTGAGGTGGTTAAGAGATTGGACGCTCAGGAAGCCGGGCTACGTGCCCTTCAGGAGAAGGTGGCTGAACTTGTTGGGGTTTTTGTGGGTTTCGTTGGGTCAATCTAACTCGAGGATCATCATGGATCTCGAAACCTCGCTGGTTCGATAAATCCCATAGGTTTAATATCCAAACTGATAAAAGCCTATGCGATCAAAAACACACTGATTTGATCTTTTATGCGGAAGCGTTTAAGCTAAAAACCCTAAACTAGCTTACAGATCTTTAATCAATTTAGTTTAATTAATTCTAACAGTTTCGATGGTTTACCTGGGTTGCTTGAGAATTGATCCACCCGTAAACGACCTACGAATTGTTCCTCTAGCAGAACTGGAACCCGAAATCTGAGAAACCGAACTGGTTTTGCGCGGGGAGTGAGGCCGGCGGCAGTTGGAGAGAAAAGAGGGAGAGAGAGAAAACTGGAAACTGATTTATGAGTTGATTCTATTATTTTTCCTTAAACCCATAAGGCTTATTTATATGGAGGAAAAATACAGTTTGTATAAGATTCAGTTTCCTTATTATAATTATCTTATTCTTTTCTTACTGGAAAAGAATTTGCTTATGATAATTATCTCTATATATATTTATCTAATATATATAAAACTATTAATTAACTATTATATATTTATTTTATCAAATAAATATACAATATACTTAATTAATTAATAACCCTCCAACTTTGGGATTTCTAACTGAAATTACCCAACTGATTTATAATTAACTATTATAAATCCTAACTCTCCATTTCTGGGTTTCATATAACTTATTCGATTTATAGGTCCTCACAGGTGTGACCCTCAAGTGTCTTGTAACATTGGATGTGTAATTACTTGGTTTATCAACTCTGCATATAATTACTAACAGACTCCCACTTGTGCAAGTTGGCAATACCGCCTTGGTTACACGGACCTAAGGAGGCCCCTAGACAGGCACTTAGGCTGACCAGGTTACAAGAACTCTTATACCCAGACTGGTGATATAAACATTCCGTAAGGGAATAGTATCTATGAAACTACTGTTCATTGATTGGGTATAACTTGGCTTTTCCCTTTGCATCACGATATTTCATCTGTGAGTATGAGCCTGGAAAGTGTCAACTCTAAATACTCAAGATTCTGTTTTCTTGACTATCCGACTTTTACTGATAGGTAAATGACAAAGAACTAATCAATTCGTTTGGGCATGGCCATGCACTTCATCAGTATATATTCAGTCAGTCAAGATGGGCCCAGAAATATCTCTCTTCTGAGAAGAGGTGCAAATCCCATCTTGCATATCTGCCTTTAACACCACGGCTTCCGCTGAATCTAGTTACGCCCTTTATAGCCACCCTGTTACGGCGTAGCGGTTGAGTGTACTAAGTATTCAGCAGTCCTCATGATATCAAATCAGATACCTCAGGTGATAGGGACAACCACTGTGAGATTTACTTATGACTGATTCCAAGAAGTAATCTCAACTACGGATCACGTCTGATATTTTCTACTCTATCAAATATTTGTGCAACTTTTAGTCTACAGCACTTGTAGCTGTTATTCAGCAACTGATCATAACTACCTAAAAGTTTACAATGACTTTAACACCTTATCATGTTCCCACAATGATAAGTTGTCACGGACAAGTTTCGAATGAAAACTAGAAACTAGTTTCATTCCTGGATTATAAAACATGCAAAATATAAAAGTGATAAAAAAATTAATTTCGTATAGTCCATATTACACACTGTAATAATAACAAAATTAACGACTTTTCTTAATAACTTTTATAATATCTATTTAACGTTTGTTAAATACTGGTCTAAAATGAAGTATCACCTATCTTCAGTTTAAACCCTTTGATTAAAGTTTACCATTTTAATCAAAGTGATAACCAAATAATACAAGTTTGTTTATATTGTCTACTTGTATCTGCTAATCATTGTTTTGCAAACACTTTTAAAACAATAACTAGACTTTTATCATATACCATGAACTTGGAGACCTGGACTAACTTCCAGTTCCTGAATATGTAAAACTAAACTGCAACTTTCCTTAGTTGCTGTGCAGATGAATGATTTCTACCTGAAATCAGATTCCATTTACTATGCTGGCAAATTTACTGGAATTCTACAACTAATCCAACACTTTTAATTATTGATTTAGAAGTCAATCATGTCTTTGTTTCAAGAATCTTGAAACTTTTATCCTTTTGACTATAAGGTAAATTATATCTTATGAATTTTCATCCTACCTGGATCATAAATTCCGAGATATGTCGAATCAATAATTATATCTTTTATTCTTTATCTTCGACTAGATAGAGAACAAATTTGGGCTCCCACTAACCTATATGAAAACTGATTATTACTCAAAACTTATTATTGACTTAGTCATAGCTTCGATTAGTCAATTCTATTTTAAGTAATACACTTGAGAATTCTATTTGTAAAACTCAACTGGATTCTATTGAATCCTAATTCCAAAACTTGGAATTTTTCTAGTTTTATAAATACTGTTATTAACGCTGTCTGAGTTAATATCCTAAATTCTTCTTTTAAACATCTGAATAATTAAACTTGATCAAAGTATAATCATTTATTCATAAATGTTTTATTTAAAAACACATTCTTAAAGATTTTCGTGTGTTTTTGACAGTTTTCATATAACTTACTTCAATTAAAAACTATTGAAGTGACTATAATAGGCAATATCTAGGATCAAGTCAGAACTTGACTTTGTCAAGAATCTTTCATGCATAACAGATATTTATTCAAGACAAACAACTTATAAAATTTAAAACATTCAATAAATCTTAGGAATAAGTATCCATAAACCAAAAATAACTGTTTAAAATAAAATTGTCTTGAAAAATAAATATCTAAAATGAACTCCCATCTTGATCCTTGCAATTCTCGGGCACATCACTTCTGACCACCTGCAATAATCATTTGCACTAGGTATCAGTACACTTGTAAACTAACAAGTAAGAAGTGACAAACTAAAGCAATCACAAATATCTGAGGTTTATATACCTGCTTCATGACGCTTTGGGCAGTTCTGCCTCCAGTGACCGACTTCATTGCATGTGAAGCAGCGATTCTCGGTCCTAGCTTTATTTGGCTTAACCTTCTTTCCCTTGCCCTTGCCTTTTCCTTTCTTGGGTGCACTCTGGACGGCCTGAACTGGTCCCTTCCCTTTGCTGGTGCTAGCATGCCCATTTTTCTTTTTCACCCCTCCGTCTTTTACCATCAAGACATCCTTGGTCTTGTTCTTGTTCCCCATATTCAGTTCAGCTGTCTTAAGCATGGAGTGTAATTCTGCTATTGACTTCTCCATGTTATTCATATTGTAATTGACTACAAAGGGCCTGTAGTCTTCTCACAGTGAATTGAGTATGGTATCTGTTGCTAGCTGCAACGGAACCGGGTGACCAAGCCTCTCCAGATGATCCAAGTGCCGTTTCATTTTCATGACATGGTCACTTACTGATGTCCCTTTTATCATCTTGCACTCATTAAATGCTTTTGTGGCATCGTAACGTTCTGTACGAGCTTGGGTCTGGAACATGTCCCTCAGCTGGTTGATCATGTCATAAGCATTTGTATTTATGAGCCCTGCTTGCAGATCTGGGCTCATAGTTGCAAGCATGAGACAGGCAACATCCAACAGGTCATCTGTGTGCTTCTTGTGGGCATTCCTGGCAGCAGCCGGAGCAGTTGCCGGAGGAGCCTCCCCAAGAGGCTCTTCAAGGACATACCATTTCCTCTCGTGTCTGAGCACTATCATTAGATTGCGCTCCCAGTCGAGGAAATTAGAGCCGGTCAACTTATCCTTTTCTAGGATAGAGCGGAGGGAAAGATTGTTAGTGCTAGTAACAGTGTTTGCCATCTACACACATTAACACTTTTGGTTTTTAGCAACTGTAAATAGATTAAATTCCAATAAATATCAATAAACCCTTAAATGATCAATTTATTGGACTAGGATCCTTATTTCATACGCCCTGATGTGCGGAATGTTCTTGTTCCACCAGGCCCGTATTTATTTCGGTAGGTAAGGACTTTTACCAATCATATCTAACTGATATGACTCCTAGATCTTTTCGGAACCACGGTAACTATCCGTGCATGTTTCGGTTCCTCTTAGTGCGTTTTGGCCCGGTACCTCCCGGTGAACTTAACAGTACCAAAATAGATCTCACCATTTTGGGGACCTGATCACTATACTCTAGCCAGTACCACCCGGAGATAATTCGCGGAGTTATGTAACCCCTCCAGCTTCAGTTTGAACACGGACGTTGAATGTGTGATCACTTACAACGCCTGTGTACTTTACGCCGAATGTGCCCCTAGATGGGTTGCACTACTGATCTATGATTTTCGGGGTTTTTGAAAAATTTTATTTCCAGGATTTTGAAAAACTATAATTTTGAAAAACTGATTGTCATAAAGGCTACTGATGTTTTAAACTAACTGTTTCAAACATACATGCTATTTTAAAACTAACTGTTTTAAAATCACTTGCTAATTAAAACTAACTGTTTTACTAGCACACCTAGTTGATTAAAACTAACTGTTTTTGTCAACTTGCCTTTTATATAAAACAATCATTTATAGGTTTTAAAATAAAATCTACCGTTTTGAAAAGTTTGAAAAACTGGTAATTTTAAATATAAAAACCTATATACTTTTGTGATATAACCTAGTTTTAAAATAACCTTTCTATTTAAAACTACTAACATGCAAGATATCACAAATAATCATTGTTAGGGTAAAAATCTACAATCGCACGACGACCAAATATAATCGTAAGACAAATGTTAGGACAATAATCCTGTATTAAGATAAGGTCCTGAGATAAAACCTAAGAGGACTATCGAACAAAGATCATTAAACATCGAACATATACATCGAATAAGTCGAACGATAACTACAATATCGTACGACAATACTAACGAATAAATATACAAAGTTTATATGTTTGATGCAGGCAAGCTGATTATCATATCTAACAATTGTCCACCTTTGAGGAAATCGGAAATTGAGTACTATGCTATGCTTGTTGAAGATTATCACTACATCGAACAAGTCGTAAGTTATGTATCGTTCGACAGCATCAAGATCGACCGTTACAAGCAAGATTCTCGCAGCAGTTACAATCTGGACATTAACTCTCAGCAATACCGTTGGACAGTTACTCTCCAAGCATTAATTGAAGACAATAACGTTGGACGGTTACGATTCAATCATTAATGAACCACAATACCGTTAGACCGTTATTATCAAGCCACTATATAAGAAGAATCAAGCCAGCATTGCAACACACGAAGTCTATCCGAAGCTCACAAGTTCTATAATCATTATTCTAAAGAATCATCTGTAATTTACATTCGATTTCATAGTTCTCTCAGTTGTAATCGTACGATCAAAGCTGTATACTTGAAGGACATCACCCCTGATTGGTGAACATAGTGCTCTGTCGACTTATCTTTTAGGTCGACCGCAGGTTTTTTCCTCCGTCGAGAGGTTTTTCCTGCGTCATCAAATTATTTGTCTCATTTTACTTTTCCGCACTTATCATTGATTGTAATTTCTTTCTCTCGACGGTTAAGCCTCACACAAGATTCTTTCGACATCGAGTTGTGTAATTTTTTACATAAACAGTTTGGCGCCCACCGTGGGGCTCCGTTTTGAGAAAAATTTCATTCGGTGAAAAGTGCGCCTTAGTACTAACCTTTTCTTTGAGTTCTCTTTGAGCTATTTGCGCAGGACAATGGATAACGGATTCATAGCATCACTCCACCAACAATTGCAAGAGGCTAACAACGAAATTCAACGTCTTCGAGCTCTGCCAGGACCATCGATGACTATTCCAATGTCTATTCCTCCTCCATATCCTCCTCAACATCTAAGACCACCGCTTCGACCACAGTTCAATGCCTCAATGCCATTTTCAACTGTGAACCAACAATACAACAACGTACGACCATCTTTACCACAGTTTACACCAACAATACCTCATGGCCCGCCACCTATGCCTCGAGGTCCACCTTCTATGCCTCAAGGAGCACCCATGTTCACGTTCGAGCCTTTTTCCCAACAAATTCCTATTCCTGGTCATATACCCACAGCTGCTAGTTCCACCATTCATACGACAATACCACCCAGTACCGGAATCTCTTCTAGTTGTATTCCAACAAACCCAATAAACGTTGAAGACCCTCTGAACGTACGATTGAAATCTCTAGAAGAACAAAATCAAAAATTGTTCGCATTACTCACAAAGCTACCCGGAGCAGCAGTACCCGTCGAAGTCGAACCTAAAACTGGATTTCAGGCTTCACCGTTCGTTGATGAATTAGCTCTTGTTGACGTTCCTAAGAAATATACTATACCAGCTTTCGCAACAAAATATTCTGGAATCACAGATCCGGTCGAACATATAGCACAGTACAAGCAACTTATGTGGACAGTTCCTATACCGGCGCAATATCAAGAAGTCTGCATGTGCAAAAGCTTTGGATCAACTTTAACAGGAGCAGCATTACAATGGCTTATTAATCTAAAGCCAAAGAGTATTGGATCATTTGCAGAATTGGTGAACCAATTCACTCGACAATTTGCTAGCAGTCGTAAGATGGAGAAGCAGACCAGCGACCTATACTATATCGTACAGAAATCTGGAGAAACAATCCGCGACTACTTCAACAGATTCAATGCAGCAATGATTGAAATAAAAAATTGCGACGTGAAAACAGCAATCGAGGCATACAAGCGTGGATTAGAAGATTCCTCTGGATTATATCTGGAATTAACAAAATATCCACCAGAAAACTTCGACGACGTACGAGCTAGAACACTAGCTTTCATGAGAATAGAAGATGATGCTCTCTTCCGACGAAAGCATTCCGCAGAAAAGAAACCTCTTGGTGCTCAAAAACATGACTTTAAGCATAAAAGAGTAAACAAGATTGGAAATCCTCGATACGAGTCGAAAACTCGACCAAGCAAAGGTACTGTTAAAATACGATATCCAGAGTTATCTACTTACAATTTTGCAGGTACATCGAAAGATTTGGTGGATTCGCTACGAAAGATTGATGCAAACGTACGATGGCCGAAGAAATCTGATAAACCAAGCAAAGACAAAGATCAGAACAGATGGTGCGATTTCCACGACGATCACGGTCATACGACGGATGAATGCATCAGTTTAAAGAAGGAGATTTCATATTTGAAATCTAAGGGGCATCTAAAAGGCCTCATCCCAGAAGAACAAGGACGACCAGCGTCACCAGTTCATACAAAAGTCATAAACTGCATCACTGGCGGATCAGAAGTTTGCGGACTTACATATTCAGCTGCAAAGCGACATGCACGAGATGGTCCAAGCGAACATCCTATCCCTGGAGAAGCCAAATCAAAGACAGAAAAAGAGCTCGATGCAATGGCAATCACGTTCGACCAAGACGATACACAGGGGGTCCATCATAAACATCATGACGCTCTAGTCATACAGTTGACAATCGGAAACTGTTCGACTAAGAGAATATTGATTGATGGAGGCAGTTCGGCTAACGTTATTTTTGCAGATACTCTTAAAGTCATGGGAATCGAACAGTCAGAAATCGTACGACGAAGTACTACTCTGATTGGATTCAATGGAGACCCGATGAACACTCTCGGAGAAATCATCTTGCCTGTCTACGCCAAAGGCATCAACAAACAAACAAAGTTCAATGTTGTGGACTGCCAATCAGCTTACAATGTTATTCTTGGAAGACCCTGGATCCACGAGATGAAAGCAATTCCTTCGACATACCACCAGAAGATTAAATTTCCTTCTCCATGGGGAATTCAAGAGATTGCTAGTGAGAACAAAATCGCACGAGAATGTTACAAGATTACGATGAAGACAAAGTCGCATGACATCTAGCAATTACAGAACCAGGATGAAAGGAAATCGAACGACGATCTTCGGCTAGAAGAAGTCGTCCTTGATCCTGAACATCCTGATCGAAAAGTCTTCGTAGGAGCCTCGCTCCCCCCTAACATAAAAAATACGATTATATCTTTTTTGCAGGAACATTCAGACTGTTTTGCATGGTCGCACGAAGATATGGTCGGAATAGATCCAAGCATTATATCGCATAAATTGAACGTGGATCCTACATTCAAACCCATTAAGCAGAAACGTCGCAAGTTCGCGCCTGAAAGAAATAAAGTGATCAACGATGAAGTTGACAATCTGCTTAAAACAGGGAAGATCCGAGAAGTCAAATATCCAGAATGGTTGGCTAATGTAGTCGTCGTACAAAAGAAGAACGGAAAATGGCGAGTCTGCATTGATTTCACGGATCTAAACAAAGCTTGTCCAAAAGATCCTTTTCCTTTACCTCACATCGACGCCATGGTTGACGCGACAGCAGGACATGAATTGTTGACATTCATGGACGCATATTCAGGATACAACCAAATATTGATGCACACGGACGACCAGGAAAAGACTGCATTCATGACAGACAAAGGCATATACTGTTACAAAGTTATGCCATTTGGTCTCAAGAATGCAGGATCAACATATCAAAGATTGGTTAACATGATGTTCAAGGAACACCTTGGTCGAACGATGGAGGTTTATATCGACGACATGCTTGTGAAATCAGAACGTTCGATCGATCACGTTGCACATTTAAAGCAATCCTTCGATATCTTACGACAATACAAGATGAAGCTCAATCCAACAAAATGTTCCTTCGGAGTACGAGCAGGAAAATTCTTGGGGTACTTGGTCACGCAACGCGGAATCGAAGCAAGTCCAGAACAAGTCAAAGCTATCGTCGAGATACAATCTCCAAGGAATGTCAAAGAAGTCCAGAAGTTAACAGGACGAGTGGCAGCTTTAACCCGATTTATTTCACGATCATCGGATAAATGCCATTTGTTCTATAATGTCCTACGAAAGAATCAAGGCTTCTTGTGGACAGACGAACATGAGAAAGCTTTGCAAGAACTGAAGCAATATATGACGTCACCTCCACTGTTAACAAAACCAGTCGAAGGAGAAAGTCTACAGTTGTACTTGGCAGTAAGCAAAAATGCGACAAGTGCAGTACTTGTGCGAGAAGAAGATCAACGACAACGACCAATCTATTATGTTAGCAAGTCTTTCCTCGACGCAGAAACCAGGTACACATCAATGGAAAAATTGCTACTAGGTCTTATGACGGCAGCAAAGAAGCTAAGGCATTACTTCGAGTCACATCATATCATTGTTGTGACCAATTATCCACTCAAGACGGTGCTTCGCAAACCAGAATTGACAGGACGACTAGCCAAATGGAGCATTTATCTCAGTGGGTTCGACATTGAATTTAAACCCAAGACGGCCATCAAATCGCAAGTACTAGCAGATTTCGTGGCAGAGTTTTCTCCAGGATTGGAACCCACGACGTGCGATGAAGTTGTGATGATTTCAGACAACCAGCCTTGGATACTCTACGTTGATGGTTCCTCGAACGTGCGGGGATGTGGATTAGGTATTGTCTTAAAATCATCACAAGGGGAAATATAGTATACTCCGTACGATGCGAATTCAAAGCCACAAACAATGAAGCAGAATATGAAGCTTTGATCGCAGGACTAGATATTGCTCTTAGACTGGGGGCAAAACAGTTGCACGTTCGAAGCGATTCTTTACTGGTCGTAAACCAAGTAAATGGAGATTTTCAAGCAAAAGACTCAAAAATGATGAGTTATCTCAAAGCCGTTAAAGATCGAATCGCACGATTTGAACAGTTCTTGATCGAGCAAATACCAAGAGATCTAAATATGCAAGCGGACGCACTGGCCAATCTGGGATCTGCATTTCATGATCCGTTCATGGAAAATATCCCAATACTTCATCTCACAACACCAACAATTGCGACAAACGATGAAGTACAGATGAACGAAGAAATTTATAATTGGTCGCTCGACATATGGAACTACCTCAAGCACGACCAACTACCTGAAGATAAAATGGAAGCTCGAAAAACAAAGTCGAAAGCTTCAAGATATACAATCTTTGAAGATCAACTTTATCGAAGATCCACGACAGGACTTCTTCTACGATGCGTCACAAATAAGATACAAATCAATCAAATTCTCCAAGAGATGCACGACGGAGAATGTGGAAATCACGCAGGGGGCAGAAGTCTTGCTAGTCGAATCTCACGACAAGGTTACTATTGGCCTACTCTACGAGAAGATGCCATAACGTACGTCCAACGATGCGACGCATGTCAAAAACATTCGAGCATGGTCCATCGACCATCTGAACCTTTACATTCTGTTCTAGTTCCATGGCCCTTCATGCGATGGGGAATGGACATCGTGGGAAAATTACCTCCAGCCCCTGGACAAAAAGTCTATTTACTCGTGCTCACCGATTACTTCTCAAAATGGATAGAAGCTGGTGCTTTTTCACAGGTCCGAGATAAAGAAGTCATATCTTTCATTCAGAAAAACATCATTTACAGATTCGGGGTACCAGCTGAAGTCATGTGCGACAACGGCTCACAATTTATAAGTGATAAGACTCGTACGTTTTGTGAAAAGCGAGGAATCAAATTAATCACTTCAACTCCGAGATATCCACAATCTAACGGGTTAGCAGAGTCGAGCAACAAAGTCATCATCAATTCAATCCGAAAGAGGTTGAAAGGAGCAAAAGGAAAATGGGTAGAAGAATTGCCATCTGTCTTATGGGCAAATCGTACGACACCTAGAGCATCAACTGGACAAACTCCGTATTCTCTGGTATATGGATGCGAAGCAGTCTTGCCAATCGAAGCTCAAATACCAACTGCTAGAAGTCGCACATATGATCAAAATGCAATAAATTTATCTTACGATCTTGACGCCTTAGAAGAAATCCGAGAAAAAGCACTACGAACGATGGCTGCACAAAAAGGAATTGTCGAAAGACACTTCAACAAAAAGGTAAAGGCAAAAATTTTTCAAGTTGGAGATTATGTCTTACGACATGTGTTTCAAAACACACAAGAGCCAAACGCTGGAAAACTTTCCATCAAATGGGAAGGACCTTACATAATTTCCAAAGTCATTGGAAATGGAGCATACAGACTTACGACTATGGAAGGTATGGAAATCCCACGAAGCTGGAACGCCCATCACCTCAAAAGGTATTATTTCTAAACCTATTTACATACGATTTATTCCTTATCCATTACTGACTTAAGCATCGGAGCGCCGTTGGCTAAGCCAACGGCCACCCCTTAGTCATCCTTTTTCGCAGGTATCGCACGATAAATCGCATGGATCGCACGATTAACGCAAGTATCGCACGACTTAAATGCATGCTTATTGCAGAAATCGCACGACAGAAAATCGCATGGATCGCAAGAAAACCGCTGTAACGCACGATTATATCGCAAGAGCGCAAGTCAATTCGCCAGTCGCACGAATACTCTCATGAGTACAAAAGAAACGTTTCTATAAATCAGTCTAAAGACTTTAAACAAATGCATGCAAAAACACAAGACAAAAAGCTAAAACGCACGATACATGCTATAACGCACGACGCAAGTTATATCACACGAACGCAAAGCTAAAACATAAGATAAAAAGTTAGAACGCACGATATTCGATCAAAATTTCTTTCATTAAACATTTTTTCTGCCTTAAAATGGCAGAGTACAAAAAAAGGAAGAAGTTCTACGATTACAAAGATTAAAGCTATTCTAATGGAGCGTTGGTAGCAGGTGGATCTACGACAGAGGTCTCTTCAGGATGTGTAGGAACGGATCCAGAGGTTTCAGGAACCTCCTCCTCGACACCTACATCCTTGACCTCCGTGGGCTTTTCTTCGTCCAGGCCTTTTAGATCCTCCTCGTCGAGAAGGTCCTCAGAGCCCATCACCTGAACGAAAGAAGCCACCTCGTCCTTTGCCATTTGAGAAGTCACAGTCCCAGCGGCTATTCGTCGCATGACCGCAGTACGTGCGACCACGCGAACCAAGGCAGCGTCCTCTTCCAGTTCTTGGATCTTGGACGATAGAGCTTCTTCCCTCTCAGCTTTTTCTCGTCGAACGACCAGCAACTCCTTCTCCAACTCCTTGGTGTGGTCCAAGGCCAACTTCAGCCGTTCTCGCTGTTGAACTTGGAATTGCTCGCTGAGTTCCAGCTTGGATTCCAAATCCCCAATCTGAACCGACTTGGCATTAACCTCGTCGGTCAGTTGGACCAGCTTCTTTTTGGCCTTATCGGCCTCTTTCCTGGCCACCTTGGCATCATTCTGGTTCGACGCTATCTCCTCTTTGATCTTAGCCATCCGAGTATGGAGGCTAAGACTGGTTTGGAGAGCCTACAAGAAGAAAAAAGAGAAAGTTAGAAGCTGTACAAGAAAAATAAAAATAAAATCGTACGACAGGGACTTACCAAGAAAGAGATGCCCGCGATGGAGGCGTCCAAGTCTTCGATGTCGGCCTCCTCCATGCGCGCCTTCTGAGCAGGAACATGAAACTGCTCAAGGACTGGAAAAGTGGCCGCCGTCCTGATCACATCGTCCACCATGAAGTCGGAAGGGATCTGGATCGTCATGGTCGTAAGACCAGACCCCTCTTTCTCCTTGCCCTTGTCGACCTTCGACACAGGCTGGCTGGACGCACCTTCTCCCTTTGCAGGAGGGGCGAAGCTAAGAGGGATAGCTGCTATCCCACCTTCAGCCTTGCGTGCGGCATCCTTAGGTGGGGTTTCCACAGAAACGTACGATGATCGCGTACGTTTAGCCACCAAACCTTCCTGGGCGGCAGCCTTTCTTTTAGCAGCACGAGCAGCTGCTTCCATCGTCGACGCCTTCTTAGAAGCTGAGCCTATACAGAAAGGAAAAATCAGAATCAAACGAAACTAACGTAAATAAGAATATTGACGTGCGATATTTACCTTCCATATCTGTTCCCTCGATTATTTGTACTTCAGGCTCAACGTCGCTTTCCTCACCGCCCTTTGACGTTCTATACGTGCGATCTGTCACACTATAACTCAGGAAGTGTGAGATCAACTCGTTAGATTCTTCGGTTGTCTCAAACGTAAAGCTGACAGCTGCAAAAAAGAAAAACAGACGATTAGTATTAAAAAATAAATAAAAACACAATAATGAATAACGAACGTCCAAATTACCATTGGAGTTCCATTCAGGAACGACCCAAGACTCATCAGCGACCGAAGACGTCTGGACGAAGACGTAACGAGACTTCCACCCTCGATCATTCACTTGCGTGCGATGAACAAGCATGGTGTCATTCCTACCCTTAGGAAACAACCCATAACGGTTGTAGGGCAGTTTCGTCACGTTGTAGGCAGAAAGAAGGTCGTCTACAGAGAACGCGCGACGACCCCAATCCTTGGTTACCCGTTCGATTACCAGGATAACACGCCAGAATTGAGGCATCAGTTGCCCCGGAGACAAGTTGAAACGGGACATGAAGGCTCGAGAAAGTGGAGAGTAAGGCCATCGAAATCCGATCTTAAACGGATATTCGAACAGGGCGAAGAACCCCGTCGGAGTATCCGCCGGCCGGATCTCTCCGGCCACCCTTATTTGAGCACCCTCTGGTAACCCTGCTAATTCCCTCAACTCTCCTACTTCTAGGCTTTCCGTAATTGAACTCCTAACTTCCGATGACATAATGAACTCCAGTCGACCTAAACTATTTCTTAAACGGGTGAACCTAAGATTATCTAAACCTCTATTACTCTTATTTGCTATTGATTTCAAACGCATGAAACAGGGAAGAAGGAGGTACCTTTTAAAGCCTAGTCGCACGAAAATCTTTGCCAAAAATAGTCGGATTACGATCTCAAGTAATTGGTTATGAAAATAAAAAGATTCGTAAAATCTTTTCTCACAATCAGACGCCTCATTTATAGCAACTAAATCATATGAGTCATTAGAGATAATCGTGCCACGCGTCAGCACTTAGCCGTTAGAGAACACGCGTCCAGAGTAACGGCTAGATAACGGCTAGTTTATCAACGTTAATTCGACTGTTTACCAACGTATTTTTACTCTTTGTCCAGCGAATTAAAGATTTAGATAAAATTAGAATTATTTTCTAAATCTTGGGGGCAAATTGTTAGGGTAAAAATCTACAATCGCACGACGACCAAATATAATCGTAAGACAAATGTTAGGACAATAATCCTGTATTAAGATAAGGTCCTGAGATAAAACCTAAGAGGACTATCGAACAAAGATCATTAAACATCGAACATATACATCGAATAAGTCGAACGATAACTACAATATCGTACGACAATACTAACGAATAAATATACAAAGTTTATATGTTTGATGCAGGCAAGCAGATTATCATATCTAACAATTGTCCACCTTTGAGGAAATCGGAAATTGAGTAATATGCTATGCTTGTTGAAGATTATCACTACATCGAACAAGTCGTAAGTTATGTATCGTTCGACAGCATCAAGATCGACCGTTACAAGCAAGATTCTCGCAGCAGTTACAATCTGGACATTAACTCTCAGCAATACCGTTGGACAGTTACTCTCCAAGCATTAATTGAAGACAATAACGTTGGACGGTTACGATTCAATCATTAATGAACCACAATACCGTTAGACCGTTATTATCAAGCCACTATATAAGAAGAATCAAGCCAGCATTGCAACACACGAAGTCTATCCGAAGCTCACAAGTTCTATAATCATTATTCTAAAGAATCATCTGTAATTTACATTCGATTTCATAGTTCTCTCAGTTGTAATCGTACGATCAAAGCTGTATACTTGAAGGACATCACCCCTGATTGGTGAACATAGTGCTCTGTCGACTTATCTTTTAGGTCGACCGCAGGTTTTTTCCTCCGTCGAGAGGTTTTTCCTGCGTCATCAAATTATTTGTCTCATTTTACTTTTCCGCACTTATCATTGATTGTAATTTCTTTCTCTCGACGGTTAAGCCTCACACAAGATTCTTTCGACATCGAGTTGTGTAATTTTTTACATAAACAATCATTCAACCATGCAATTAAATAACAATTAATCACATAATTGCCAATTATAGTTTTTGCCAACGTTCGTTTCCTAGGGTCCAATAATGACTTATTCTTAAAAACTTGTGTAGCTCCCACTGGCCTTGTCATCTTCGTCTGGACTCCTGGAGGAAGAACTCCAATGGCTCCCACTGGCATCACCATCTTGTAAGAATAATAGAATTATCTATCCTAAGGTCATTATTACATAAGGGGTTGTAAATGGCACGCAGGCCTCCCCGTAAATATGTCAAGGGTCTAAGTTGGCAAAATTCTATAATAGGCATATATATATATATATACTCAAACTGAGATGCATATATAGAATTCAAGCAATCACGCAATTATATATAAAGCATAAATAGGCAATATAATAAAAGCAAGAAATAAACCTAGATCTGTTAAAATTATTTTGTCTCAATTATCGCAAAACTTGGTTTTAATTGATTTATAAAAACAAACTGTTTTATAAGCCTAAATAATACTTTAATCTGAAAATAGTTTTTACCTGATTTATAAACTCATCTAGACTTATAAACTATAAATCCTATAAATCAAAAACCAATTTTCTAAAATATTTACTATTTATCCAAAAATATATCAAACCGGGTTCATCGATCAAATTTTAAAATACTGGCCTTTGTGCTTTAATTAATTAGTAAAACACGATATTAGGCCTATTTGAAAAACTTAATTTTTTTAAAAGCTTTTTAAACCGGACAATTCAGTCCAACTGGTTTGATAGAACAAAATTTTATTAGAAAAAAATTTCCCAATTAAACTTATTTTAAAAATTCGGATAAAATGCTTAAAACCAAACAAACCCCTTATTGGGCCATAACTTGGTCCAAAGAACTGGGCTTTGGGCCTGATTACACAACTTGGCTTAAACGAAAGAAACCCTAGACGGATGGTGCGGCAGCCCTGCTCGCGCCGCGAGGGTTGAGACTGGCTCGTGCCGCGAAAAGTCTCATCAGGACCTGTTCGCGCCGCGAGGCCCCCTTTAGGCTGCTGCCATCACCACCGATCGCTACCCACAGGTGGCAATCGGTGTTCTGTGATTGAACAACCACCACCGCCACTTGACTCGAAACCAATTGGTCACCACCGAACTGGTGGTTTTGCCGTGGCTATCGCAAACGCCGTCACTACCGTGAGATTTGGAAAACGCCGGCCTCCATCGATGGTGTAATCGATCACCACCATTATCACGGTGGTTTTGGCCACCGCCACTAGCAACAGCAGCAAGGAAAGTCGCCTTCGCCGCTGCCACCGTTAACCGGCGACGATGACGAAAACGCCACCGCCACCCCTGTCAACAGCAAAACTCGCCATCGCCTTGACATTGATGGCAATCGGCCATCGTCGTGGCGTTTTGATTGTTCTCGGAACCCGCCGCCGTCACTGCCGTCGATTGAATTCCACCCGTCACCACCGAACTGGTGGTGCGGCTTTGTTCCGGCCACCACCATTCGCCGCAACCACCACACTGTGGTGCGGCCTGGTGGTCGGGAGTGACAGCCGACGCCGCCACCACTCTCTGTGGTGCGGCCGGCGTTTTATCGCTTGGGTTTATCCGGCGATGGCTACGCCGGACACCACTTGCCACCACCACCGATCTGGTGATGCGTTAGCTATCGTTTGGCTGCGGTTATTGCAAACACCGCCACCGCCGATGCCGTACCTCCCCTTCGATCACCACCAATCTGGTGGCGATCCGAGTGTGGTCGGCGATCAGAAACAACCAGCGCCGCCATCGATTTGGTGGTCCGGCTGCGGTCGGTTGATTTTCCGGCTACGATAACCGCCACCACAACGCTGTGGTGCGGTTGTTGCCACCACCGTTCACCGCCACCATCAATCTGTGGTGTGGCCTGGTGGTTTGCGACAGTAGTCGACGCAGCGTGGATGTTGGATGGCCCCCGTGTGGGTTATCGGCCGGTGATGACAGTAGTGTGAACGACACCACCATCACCACCGCCTCGCGATCCAAGGCCGGCTGCCACCACCGTTCTGGTGAGGCAGCTTCGATCGGCGACGACCACAGCCACCACTGATCTGGTGGTATGGCTACGGTGGTCTTAGCTTGGTGGCAATCGGCTACCGCTTGCCGAATCGATTTGGTTTTTCGTACGATAATTCAAGTGATAAACATAAAATTTCGAATTTTGATAAAGATCAAATTTTTTATATAAATATTTAAAACTTGATGCGAAAGAAACAAATTTAATTTTAACGGATCACAATCTGATAAAAGACTAAACGATTAGACCAGAAGCTCTGATACCACTATTGGGGTTTTTGTGGGTTTCCTCGGGTCAATCTGACTCGAGGATCATCATGGATCTCGAAACCTCGCTGGTTCGATAAATCCCATAGGTTTAATATCCAAACTGATAAAAGCCTATGCGATCAAAAACATACTGATTTGATCTTTTATGCGGAAGCGTTTAAGCTAAAAACCCTAAACTAGCTTACAGATCTTTAATCAATTTAGTTTAATTAATTCTAACAGTTTCGATGGTTTACCTGGGTTGCTTGAGAATTGATCCACCCGTAAACGACCTACGAATTGTTCCTCTAGCAGAACTGGAACCCGAAATCTGAGAAACCGAACTGGTTTTGCGCGGGGAGTGAGGCCGGCGGCAGTTGGAGAGAAAAGAGGGAGAGAGAGAAAACTGGAAACTGATTTATGAGTTGATTCTATTATTTTTCCTTAAACCCATAAGACTTATTTATATGGAGGAAAAATACAGTTTGTATAGGATTCAGTTTCCTTATTATAATTATCTTATTCTTTTCTTACTGGAAAAGAATTTGCTTATGATAATTATCTCTATATATATTTATCTAATATATATAAAACTATTAATTAACTATTATATATTTATTTTATCAAATAAATATACAATATACTTAATTAATTAATAACCCTCCAACTTTGGGATTTCTGACTGAAATTACCCAACTGATTTATAATTAACTATTATAAATCCTAACTCTCTATTTCTGGGTTTCATATAACTTATTCGATTTATAGGTCCTCACAGGTGTGACCCTCAAGTGTCTTGTAACATTGGATGTGTAATTACTTGGTTTGTCAACTCTGCACATAATTACTAACAGAACTATCGTCAGCCGTCAGCACCTTCACCTCCACTGCTCCACCGCCGCCGTCGTTCACCACCACTGACCGGGATGCACTTCAGTCCTTGGTCAGTGCCACCTCTTCCAGCCGCAAACTGCAGGAAGATCTTGCTTCTCTCCTTCAGAGGTTCCTGACAACAGCTGCCATAGGCCGGGCACCTGTTGAGGGGGAGAGACCAACAGCACCTCATGGAGACCATTCCGTCTATTCCCCCTCTACAAACTGGAACATCAATGAGGAAGGGGGAAACAATGATGACGACGACGATGAAGATGATGATGATGATGTCGACGACTTCATTGTCGAAAAGGTAGCTGCATCAACGCCCACTCCAGGGCCTGCACAATCTCAGGGGGAGAACCCTGGTGCTCCTGGTATGTCCATTCCTCCATCCTCTCCCTCCTCCTCTGATAATCTACCTATCTCTTCCATCCTTAAATCCAAACCTACCCCTGAAACCATCACCCTGACTGATAGCTCCCCTGAAGACACACCCATAAACAACCTTCAAATAGTTGTTTATCAACCACCCAACCAACCTGCCCCTGAACCAACACCTGAACCTGAACCTACCACTGAACCAACCCTTGAACCTGAAACTGAATATCAGGATGTTAACTTCGGTTCTGTCACTGGTGAGATTATTCGCCTTATGGAGAATAGTCCATCGGAACAAACACGAGCTGAACTAAGCAGAATGACTTTCAGGATTACACCCTTAAACCCTGAATCCTTACCTCATCCTGTCACCCGCTTTAACCCTGAAGCCTCCTCTTCTAGAACCCAAGATCACCAATCCCCTCCTGAAACCGTTATCCTATCGTCAGATGATGAATTCATCTCTGATGATTATTCTACCCCTGCCTCTTCCCCTAGATCTTCTCCTTCTAATTCTCCTCGCTCTGAAGGAGAAAACTACCCTGACACTTCTACTGCTGTGAACAGGGATGGGCGTTTAGACGCTGTGATAGAGCGACTCGAGAGTACAAGAGTAAAAATTCCTCTTCGTACCTCTTGGGACTCTGAGTTCGCCTATCTATCACAGGAGGAGTACAACAACGCAATAAAAGCTCAGGAGGAGCACGATAATAAAGAAAGAGAAGCCTTCCTCTCTGCTCAAGCTGCGAAAAAGCTTGCTTTTGACTTCGTCGATGAAGATGAAGAAATAAGTGCTGATCCAATTCTAGCACAGAAGGCTGCATTGAAAGTCTTCAACAAGAGGACTGAGGAAGAGACAGAGGAAGCAGACAAAGAGCTTGACTGGTGCAGAGACCGACTTCATCTTAGGAAGCACGGTGCCAGAATTGTAGGAATCCATCTTCGCCGAAACAGGGGAAAGAAAGGAGTTCCTGGCAAAACCTGGCTCACCGTCAAACGCTCAGGAGTAAAGGACGTAGAGCACACTCTTGACAAGTTAGACCGATACAACTTGTCAGAGTGGAACGAAATCAGAAGCCTACTTCCTAAAGCCAACAAAAATTACAGGACTGAAGTAGAAGAAGTCATTGATAGACTTATCGCTCGAATCAGAAGAACAACCGAAATACCTGATGTCCTGCTCCAACCTCCCTCTGCTCTTCCAAAGCCTCCTGTTCGACGATCAGCAGGCACTTCAACAAGGAGACCCACTCCTTGCATGCCCAGGACTGCATACAAGCCATTGGATCTCTCAATGCTTGACCTCTCTTTTCCTTCAGGAGTATCTCTCTCTGAAGGTCAAGTCATCAGAGAACCTGTTCATGGTATCTGTGTAGGTGATAACCTCAACATCCTTCGCTTTCAACGCTTCAGCGAACTACACAAAGCACCCACTGAACACTTGGTATCAGTTCTCTTCATTGCAAAGAAAGAAAAGAAGAACCAAGACAATAAAGAAGTCGTTCGTGCTGTTAGAGCTATCCTTGATCACAGAATTGCCACTGGTGAGACTCCATTCAATGTCCAAGTCAAGACTGAAGAAATCAGTGAAGACTCTGATAGCTAGGACTTTTGTAATTTTCTTTCAGTACTGTATTTATGTACTCATGTATTTATATACTCATGTATTTTCTTTACTCTTGTAATTCCTCATGAGATTAATGGAAATGCATTTCAGTGCATCGTACTTTATTCCATCATAGTACTGAAAAAGATCCCTCAAAACAGTAAATGGGACATGTACCTTTATGAGTTCTATTTCCTACTGTTAATTTCTAGACTTAGATTTATTTCTAAACCTTTCTAGACTTAGACAATTTCTCTGTTGTCTTATCATTATCATTTAGGGGGAGATTGTTGATCCAGCTCTCCTAAGACCTGATGAAATGATAATGATCCTGTAACTTCACTTAGTGAATAGGTCTTTACTTTCAGTTATAGCTTGAGGAATTATCACTGAGTTTGTTCAGTGTTATTCCTTATTAATTATGTTGTAACTTGTAGTTTTAACTCATCAGGATCAGGATCAGGAGATGAACGAGTCTGTTCTGCAGTCTACTGATCCTGACCACCGAAGGGAAGACCTCCTGAAGACATTAAGATCATACTCAAAGAACCATCAGCGAAGTCGAAGAATTAGCTGATGACAGGAACAGTAAGCTCGTGATTTGAAGACGGAACTCGGTGATAGCAGGCTGCTCAATTTCGTATGACATCCTGAAGACTCAACAGGATACAGTGACTCCTGATCTACATCAGTATCAGGACTCTCCTCACTGATCAGTATCCTGATCCTGAAGGATTAGTGTAATGTCTTAATCTAATGCACAAAAGGATTATCCGCCTTTACTGACACAAAAGTACATAAGGACAGTCTCTTTTCTGTTCCCTCCGTACTTATCAGACCTCAAGGCAACTGTTTACACAAACCCTCTTTTGCACAACATGCAAAAGATATTTGTTTATAGTAAATAGTACATAGGACCACTTAGAATGTGACACGTACACAAAAGTGTGTCTGCATGCATTTAATGCATGGGATATAAATAGGACTTGAAGGGAAGTTCTCCATACTTCTTCTTCACCTATCTTAGAATCCAAATCCTTTCTTTCTTTATCTTTCTCTTCTCTTTTCTTATCTTCTCACTCTAGTGCAGAGTGAAAGAACTTAGATTGTTTAGTTTAGACTTGTAGTCTTTTCTATTTCCGCAACAATCTGTAAATTCATATTGTTAATACAACAAAGAATTTAAAAGTGAAATTTGTGTGATTATATTCAACCCCCCTTCTATAATCCCATACACTATCCTTACTTGAAGGTCACCCCTTGGGACCAACATTTATGTTTGCAACTAAAAACATCTTTTCATTTTCTTACCTACTCTTCATCTCCAAACTATTTATACTACAACATATAGAGGTTGCTTAGGTGGCACTATGAGAAGCCTCCATTCACATCTAGAAATTTTCTCATAATTTTGAGTTTTTTTAATTAAAAAAAGCATATCATTAAATGAGTTTTTTTTTTTTTGAAACAAATATCATTAAATGAGTTTAACCTTTCATTTTCTTTATCATTTTCCATAACATATATAATTTTAATGTCTTACAATTTTTAGTATAATCAATTAATAATTTTCCGTCAACAATTGATGGTTATTTATGTTTGCAATTTAAAACATCTTTTCATTTTCCTACCTACTCTTCATCTCCAAACTATTTATACTACAACATAGATTATCCATTCACCATATTTTTTCATGTTGATTATCATGTTTATAGTATTTTTTGTGTGTGCATATTTCATCTCTATCTTTTTTCTTTTGTTTACTTCGAGAAACTAATTCATATATTATATATGCACTTTGTAGGAATTTTGTTGGAGATTTTAGAGTCTCTTTATCGTGATTAAATAAACCTCGAGAGACAAGGTATGCATCGCTTTTACCTTTTGTTAAGATTTTAAAGTTTTTTTTTGTTTATTTCGTCTCTGTTATTTTTTTCTTTGGATTACTTTGAGAAACTAATCCATATACCATATATCATTAATCATATATGCATTTTGTAGGAACTTTGTTGGGGCTTTTAGAGTCTAGCTATTTAACAAAGGTCTTTTTATGTTTCTTATATATTTTCAATGAAATCAATGGTATATTTTTTATAGTTGTTTCTAATTTTGCTTGCAACAACTACTAATCAATAAAATTTCAAATATATTACAATCGTTGATGTGTCATGAGTAAGTTCATTCTTTATTTTTATCATATTGTTCATATAGGAAAATTCAAATTTATAAACTAATTTTTCTTTTTCATATCATCCACGGTTCTGCGCTTAACAAAGTTAAGAAGCATTCATTATGAAGGGTTAATTATCTCATTGAAAAAATTATAAGGACAAAAGATATAATTTTTCGAAAATAAATTTATGTCATTTAAGTGTTTCTAATTTTTTTATCAAATTTTTATATACATCTAATGACAAGTTAATTCTTAAAGTAAAATACGTATTAAATATAAAATATATATATTTATTTAAAATATTATTAAATTTAGAAGAAGAAAATGTTCAAAACTTTAAAGTTTGAAAAAATAAAGATAACATCACATATCGTTTGATTTGGGACCTGTAATATGCATGCAAAAACATTGAAATTTAAGGACGGTTAATGTCAAATTATATATATATATACATATATATATTATATATATAGAGAGAGAGAGAGAGAGAGGGAGGTTCATTTGTAAACCTCAAATATCTTGTAAACTTTGTGAACTCATCGTGGCCCTTGATCAAAAAAATCAAAGGAGGATATGGATTCATAGAAAATATGGAAATGTGAAATATATGGTAAGTCAATGATTATGGAAATATGGAAATGTAAAATATGGAAACGTTTTTAAAAATCAATGGTGTGGATTGGTTTACACGGTTTACAAGATATTTGAGGTTTACAAATGAACCTCCTTCATATATATATATTCAAGTTATAAATAATTAAGATTAAATAAACACCAATTTTGCAAACAGTTAAAAAAAACTAGCATTACAACAAATTTAGGTTTATGTGATAAAAAAAAGTAAACATTTCAATAAGTCACTTTATAAAACTTAATAAGACCATAAGATAAAACGTCTTATCCAAAGACGTTGTAATCAGTCTTACAAGATTTTTTTGGCGTTCTAATAAGTTTTTTAGACATTTATAATACAATGTGTCACATTAGAAATTTTATATGACAATATTTTAAAAAATCATGTAAAAACAAGCATGTTATAAACAAAGGTTTTTAGGTAGTTAAAATTTTTTACGTCATTAAAATTTTTTTACGTCATATAAATCTGATTTTTTCTGGTGATTTTTTTTCTTAATCATTTGAATAATCGATGTCTTTTAATCTTAATTTTAAAACTTTATTTTGTTGTTATTTAATTATTGGTAGTTTGACTAAATATTAATAATCGAGCTTAATTTTCGATATTTTGCTCCTATGTTTTAAATTCCAAAGCAAATGATATGTGACTTTATCTTAATTTCTTTTGTTTTATATTTTTCTAAGATTTTACAATGTCATTTTTTTAAAATTTAAGAGTTTAAATAACTATGAATATTTAGAGGTTGCTTAGGTGACATTATAAGAAACCTCCATTCACCTCTATGATACCTAAAAATAACCCAAATACTAAGAAATTACCTCTTGACAAGGATTCTCTCTAAAGAAAAGGGCACTTACAACATATATCACTGTATATGACATGTAAACAAGAGAAGTTGCTGTCTTGGTAGGACATGTATCTCTATTACTGTGAATTTCATAAATAAAGTAGTTAATGGTGGGGTTAATTTTCTCATAATTTTGAATTTTTTTAAGTAAAAAAAATATCATTAAATGAGTTAAACATTTCATTTTCTTTATCATTTTACATAATATAAATACATCCACATATATAATTTCAGTGTCTTACAATGTTTAATATAACCAATTAATAATTTTCCATCAAAATTGATGGTTATTTATGTATGCAATTAACACCATCTTTTCATTTTCCCCACCTACTATTCATCTCCAAACTATTTATACTACAAGTCTACAACTTATGATAGATCATCCATTCACCATATTTTTTCATGGTGATTATCATGTTTATAGAAAATTAAAAACGAACATAACAAACCATAATCTAAAAAATTATTAACGATGCATTTCAAACTATTCAAAAACAAAAAAAAAACGAACATAAAAATATGAAAATGTATCACATATAAAAATACATTCTTCATTTTAATTAACAGAATTACGTTGTATTCGAAGAACAAATATTTCTTTAAAGAATATTTCGCTACCGCGCAACGTGCGGTCCACACACTAGTGAGAGGTAAAGGAGGTTGATTAACCTGACGGAGTGTACCTATCTTATTGTCAGAAAAATAGATACACCCAACCAACAAGTTCAGATAGCCATAGTTAAAACATTAACTTCGGAATCAAAGACAAACATTCAATAAACCAAACAAAACTATTTAATCAATTAAAACCAAAACATCATCCAACAAGGTTCATCAAAACCACAATAAGTATGATGGATGCCGAGTCCACCAAATAATAATATCCAACTACTAGCTATCTACAACCAAGATTGTAGCAGCGATAAGTCGGGTCGAATCCACAGAGACTCGGTTACTTTTTACGACTAGACGAATCAAGTACACGAACAACTAATTATTGAAAATAAAAACGAGGGGGGGGGGGTTGGATTGATTGATTAACTAAACTAAGCATAACAATTACGATTTTATAAAAAAAATGCAAGTAATTAAAAACCCAACATCAGTTCAATCTCGGTTAAGATGTTTGTACTTATCATCGATTCCAAAGATGTAAATATGAAGTTCAAGCCCAAATTGGTTATAATCGTTAATTAACAAGCTCTAACGATCTCTATTTTTCCTTACGAAACACCGGTTAAAATAAGCTCTTTAACCGGATCTTAATCACAAATAAGAAGTTGAATAAGCTCTCAATTTCGTAGGTGCAATTAGCTTTAGGGACTAGAAAAATACCAATTCAAAACTATAAGCTCATAAGCTCGGCTTATTAAGGCTTTCGTTGCAAGAATTCAAGAACCTAATTCGGAAACCTTATCGAAACCAAACAAATTCTTTTGTTACTTTATCAAAGTAACTAGACGATTACGTATCTAGTACATTGAATAACAATTTCACAAAGAATTACCAACTAATTGGCCAAACTAATTGAACATTCACATGTGAATAACATTGAAAAACTGAAATCAAGCAACAAGCTTGTCCCAACACACTTACAATGGAATCTCAAAGCAACAATCATCTAAACCAAAATCAAACCAATGTTGGAAATTGAAAGATTAGCCACACATGGCTTAATCTCACACTACAATTGCAAAATTAAACTAAGAATTACCTAAGAAAAAGATGAAATTGAAACTTGAAATTGAGATTGATGAAACTTGAATTCTTCCCCAAGTCGTTCTTCTCTCTATGCGTCCTCTCTTGATTCCAGAAATTGACCCCTTGATTTGGTAGTTATCAGCCTCAATTTATACCCCCTCATGAAGAAACCGCTCAATTTCGTGTTTGCACAAACTTCGGTCGTCAATTTTGGCTCTCGGGACTTGGTATGTGGGTTGAACCCACTTGAAATTGAATTCTTTGAAACAAAACAGTAGCCAACGGGACTTGGGACGAGGGTTGAACCCTCGCGTCCGAAAAACCCCAATTTCCTTGAAAAATCCCGTATTCCCCTTTTTATCAGCATCATTTGAGAAATATGCCTCTTTTTCACGCTATTGTACTCGTATGCCTGCACCAGAACATTTGAAACATATCCTCAGCCTCATATTATCTCAGAAACTATGCCCCCACTTCATAAGGATTTTGAAATATATGCTTCTGCTCATATTAAATCTATCCTTTTGGGCTTTTCTTTCCACTTCTTTACTTTGGGTTAGCCACAAACTAAAGACAAAAGTGAGGCTTCAAACTTATCATTTTGAACAAAAATATATAGTTATCAAAACATCCCCACACTTTAAATCTTGACCGTCCTCGGGCAAACACTAAGCTTTAGCACAAAGTAACTCTTGAGTTGAATTTATGGGCAACCTCTAAAACATAGCATTTCACAAAAACATGGCTTAACCGGAATAGTGACAATCAACACACAAGACAAACTCAAGATGAGAACATGCTAATTCCACAAACACCTTGCAAAGGATATATGTAATCTATTCGCTCATTCACACAAATGTGTAGGTGTTTTCACTCAAAACATCAATTCACATGCGCATACACTACCATAGTCTTGAACTTAGGTCTCGCTTCTCCATCGCTAATGGCCAACACTAGGTGTGGATCAAAAGTTCTTTAGTACGGGTTGTAACTTGGCTAAGGGTTAAGGTAGGGAAAACTATTGGGTAAAGTGACTAAAAGTGGACTTTGGATGGATACCTACAACTCAAAGTTTGCCTCTTGCGATTTGCACATCAAAGCAATAACAAAATTCGAAACTTTTTAGCTCTTATTTGCTAAGAATGGTATGGAGACAAATATATTTCTTCTCAAGTTCGGTCTCCATTTATTCATATACTATTCTCTTTCTTTTTTTTCTTTTTTTTTTCTTTTTTTTTCGAACATCTACCGATCATTATATAGGCATTGTGGATCGTGTAGATGGTGTAAAACTCATACAACAAGCACTCATAACCAAGAGCATGTAGTCTCATTCAAAGTCCGGTAAGGAAAGTGTTTGGCTAAAGGGTTAACATGTGGTGTTAAAGTCAAGAAAATGGGTAATAAGGCTCAAAAGGGGTGATCAAAAAGGAAAACACATAAGGGTTGGCTTAGGCTAAATGGGTAAAAGAAAACATCAAAGATGGCCTTCTATCATTTCCACACACTAGTATTGCCTAAGTGCAATTTTGAAGAGACCTAGCGCAAGTTCTAGAGTGAAATGAGCATGGAAGATGTAATGCACACAGAAATGAATTGGGATCGAAAACGGTGTTCGATCATGGCTCAAAAGCTCACGGGTGCATTTTTGTCTGTAAAATTAGCAAGGCTCAAAAAAAATCATCCCAAATGTGTCAATCTTAACTAAACAAGCAAGCCACACAATCATTCATGCTATAGTTTTCATGGCATTTGCAAGCAGAAAATTCATCAACTCATGCATTTCACTTAGTAATTGCCCAAGAACAAGTCAAAATTCGAAAAAATTAGCCCCTTTTTGCCGTGATATACCACAATATCCCCACACTAATTCCCAACATCCCCACACTTAAACCATATATTGTCCTCAATATATCCATTCAATGGCACAATCTAAAAGCAATGAAAAGCAAAGGGAACAGAAAACTCCCCTAATTTTGTAGATGTGTGCCCAATACATGGTGTGTGGTGCCTCCGTGCAATTAAGGGGGGGGGGGATATGAAAACTCCAATTTTCAACCAATACCGACCTGGAAAACAAAATCACCAACTCAATGACGACTAAAACAACATAAAACTAAGCTAGAACGGAAATCAAAGCAGTAAAATTGGGTTGCCTCCCAATCAGCGCCTTTCTTTAACGTCTTTGGCTAGACACTTCCCTTTCTATGTCCTTATCCTTCATGATTGGTTGGGGCAAAGTATTTCTGCACACAAGGATTAGGGGAATCTGCAAAATGCTCAAAAGATACACCACTAGGGTGTTCGTTAGTAGATTCAGCAACAAACACAACCTTATTACCATCAACTTCCATAGTGATAATATCTTTATCCATATCAATGATGGTTTTTTATGCTTTCATAAATGGCCTCCCTAAGACAATTACATCATATGTCGGGGATACCCGCTATCATGTCAAGCACATAAAAGTCTATAGAAAATGCTAATTTATCAATATAGACCAAAACATCCTCAATCATCCCCTTAGGGAGAACATCATGACCATTTGCCAATTGGATAATTGATGTAGTTTCTTTTAAGGAACCAACATCCAAAAAATTAAAAATAGATAATGGCATGATGTTCACGTCGGAACCTAAATCTAGCAAAGCTCTCTCAATCAACACATTACCTATCCGAAAAGGAATAGAAAACTCACCTGGATCCTCGCATTTAGGTGGCAACTTTGTTTGCTTGACCGGTGAGGTATCCTCTGTTAGGATTATGTGCAAGATAGTAACAGGGTTTACCGTGTCCAATGTTAGACACTAGTAGGTCACACCGCTGCACACCAATTAGAGATCAGGTGGATTTACCAGTTTGATGGAATAATTAATTAAGTATAAATTAATTATTTAAGTGAGAAATAAATAATAAATAGTTATTTATTATTTAGTTAAATAAAATATCAGTTGGTATATTTTATCAGATTAATTAATAGTTAATTAATTAAAGGGTTAAGTTATTTAATTAATAGTTAATTAATTAAATAAAAAAGGGTTTAAATCAATTAAAAGCTTAAACGGGCTTTATAATTGATCGGGCTTTTTCTTTAATGGGTATTACCATATTTATAATTATAAATATGGTAAACCTAGAAAATAATCATTCATTCCATTCATTAAGCCATATAGAAAAACCCCAGAGAAAACCTGAGACCCTCTCAATCTCTCTCACTCCATCGATTTCGAAAGGTAATCCCAGAAGTGGTCTAGCAGCTAATCTCGTGTAGGTGTCAGTAGCGGTGTATCCCCTGCTTGCGATCCGGAGTTTTTCACAACTAAATGTAAGATTTCGGAACACCCTCGATTGTGTCTGTTTGTGTTTGGGATTGGATCCTCGATTGGGAATCCGGGTTTTTGTTTATTCCGCTGTGCATGTTTCGTAGCCTGCGATTCCCAACAGTGGTATCAGAGCCACTTCCTAAACCTAACAGATCAGGTTTAAGCTGCTTGTTAGTTATTTAGGTTTTGTAAAAATCGTTACTTTTTCGCGTTAAAATCTGATTTTTAGTAAAACCTAACGTAACGACGATCGGCGGTGGAACGGCGGCAGTTAGCCGGCCACACCTCCAGGCCGATCGCCGGAGAACTAAAACCATCGCAAACCGTCGGCCACACCACCCGCTTGGTGGTTGTGGCATCGGCCAGCACCGATCGAAGAAGGGAACCACCACCGTGCCACCGATTGTGGTGGTGGTGGTATCGATTGAACGTGAAATCGCCGGCCACACCACCCGCTTGGTGGCGTCGGGCAGTGGCATCGATCGACGAGAGCCACCACCGCACCACCGTTTATGGTGGCGGTGGTGTCAATCGAAGGACAAAAGCCGACAACAGTCGGCGATCGATGGTGATCGACCACCACGGCGGTGGCGATCGAATAAGCGGCGACAGGCGGTGGTGGCGGTAGTAGCCGCTGCTGCCGTCGAACCCTTAATCCGTCGCACCACCAGTCACGGTGGTGGCGGCAATCGCTGCTTTCGTCCGCCGCGAAACCACGGCGGCAGTGGTGATGAAATCCGCTGCTGTCGCCGGTGGTGATGGTGGTTATTTGATGCGATAAGCGCCGACGGGCAGCAGTGGTGGCTCACGAGCCGCTGCTGTCGCCGGAGATGATCAATACGATGGGCGACGGTGGAGGTGGCTTTCTAGCTGCTGCTGCCGCCGGCGTTCGATGGTGGTACGGGCGACGGTGGTGGCGGTCGGGTCATCATCGTCGCCGACGATGGAGAAACCGCCGATCGACGGCCACGTTTTGGCGGATCGGTGGTAATTCGAGGTCGTAGTTCGTTTCGATTGTTTATCGTTAACGAGTCTCAGTTGGGATTTGTTTCCGGATAGACTTCGAGGTAGAAAAACGTTTTTACCAGATAGGTTAAAACAGTTCAAGATTGAATTAATTTTAAGTTTCCAAAATTAATTGTTATTTTATAATTATCTAATTGCGTTTAATTATTTAATTATGATTAAGTCATAGCTGAACCCTTTCAGACCCGTGGTTGTGTTTTTATTTTTTATCTGTTTTATAAGGGAGGCCTGCGTGCCGTTTACAACCCTTTTGTAATTTTAATTATTTTTAGACTAGTTGGGAGGCCTGCGTGCCATTTACAACCCATTTGTAATAATTATTTTTAATTACATCGAGACGGAGACAAGATGACAACCATGGATCTCGGAGCCAGTGGGAGTGCCAGAAGACGAAGACTTTTGTCACTTAGGGTTGAGACCGTTGTTTTGTGTTGGCTCACAAAGCAACATTAGTTTAAGGGTTTAAGCTATGACTGTGCTCTTTATATTTAAATTGCGTGGTTGTATTACGTAATTGTTATTAAATATAAACTGCCTTTTTGAATGATTGTTTTAAAAGATAAAAGGATACAAATACAGTTAGTATTTGGATCCAGTTTTTTCAAAGTTTTGAAAAAGGAAACTGGCAATTTCGACCCTTGTTAAAATCATAGATTAGTAAGTGCAACCCACTTTAGGGGCACTTCCGGTGTAAGGTACATAGGGCGTTGTAAGTGCACACACTATGAACGCCCATGTTCAAACCGAAACTGGAAGGTGATAAAACTCTGCGAATTATCTCCGGGTGGTACCGGTCAGGGTTTGTCCAGGTCCCGGGTGGTGCAGTCTATTTTGGTAATTATTTATTCACTGGGTGGTACCAGGCCAAAATGCACTAGAGGGACTAAATATGCACGGATTATATATCCGATGTCCCGACGATCTAGAAGTCGTATTTTCGAGTTAGAATACGATTGGTATAGTTTTACCTACCATAGATCGCATGAGTCGGTTTGACATGATCACATGCTTCCCGACACATGTGAAATATGGATTCTAGTCTAATAAATTTATTTTAAGGTAATAATTTATTAGAATTCTATAATTATAAACTAAATTGGAATTTATATTCTTCTGTAGATGTCTCCAATTAGCATTCCGTTTTATTCACCTGAGGAATCACTTCGCCTTATTACGGGCAAGTGGAAGCTTACGGGCCAGAACTTTCCAGTTTGGAAGTTACACTTACAGAATGTTTTGAGTGCCCAGGGTAAGCTTTATGTGATCAATAAGCCCATGTCACGACCTAAAAGCAATGCCCCTGAAGAGGAATTTGCTGAATATTTCAGATTCATGGCAGATGAATCGGATGTAATGTCCATTCTAGTTTTCTCTATGTCACCCGAGTTCACGGGAGACTTAAGAGTGAAATTCTGTCACGAGGTTGTGAGAAATGTAGAGAACCAGTTAGGTTTCTACAAGCATACGGGCAAGCTTTTGATCATGCAAGAGATTCTCTCCCTGAAGCTGCAAAAGGGTCAGTCAGTTAAAAACCATCTTATTGAAATGAGAAGGCTTTTTAAATGTTTATCACGTCTGGGGTACAAGATGACTCAGGAGGAGTTAGTGTACCTCATGTGGTTCTCCCTTACAAAGGAAGTTCAGGACATAGCTAGTGCCTACATGAAGGAACCAAAGAACGACGTGGATAAAGTTCATGAAGATATCCTGGCCAGTCTAGAGCCAGCACCCGAACCTGCGAATCTCATGGACACTGATATAATTGATGAGCTGGGAGATCTGAGTTGCCCAGAGTGCGGCAGCGAGGATATTTGCGAGCACTCGATGAACATCGACCAGATAGAGATCGGTTTACCCGATGCTCCAGGTATCTTTATGATAGATTGCTTAATCACTTCTTATGAATCATGGGCAATTGATACAGGCAGTGGTAACCACATTTGTAATCATTTACAGGGATTCACTAGAAGAAAGACTCTGAGGAAGGACCGTTCGAACCTACGAGTTGGCGAAGGCACTCCATTGATTGCTGAAGCCGTGGGATCTTATAGTCTTAGTTTACCCTCGGGTCTAGTTTTGGAACTGGATAATTGTTATTATATTCCAAATATGATTAAAAATGTATTGTCTTTTGATTTATTGGTAGACCAAGGATTTTATTATAAATATGATTATAAAATGATTTCAGTCTTTAAAGATAATATTTTTTATTTTAAAGCTACACCCGTGAATGGTCTATACACTGTAAATCTACAAGACAATAGTAGCGAAATCTATCATATAATTAAACGATCCAAGGATATTGAGGATCAGACTTACCTCTGGCATTGTCGTTTGGGCCACATAAACAAGAAACGCATTGAACTACTCCTAAAAGGAGGTTTTCTTGGCAATTTCGATTATAAACCTTTTGATAATTGCGAGTCTTGTTTATCTGGCAAAATGACAAAGCAACCTTTCAACAATGAGAATGAAAGGGCTACTGACTTGCTTGAAATAATCCACACAGATGTATGTGGACCTTTCAGTCATGTAGCAAGAGGAGGATACCGGTACTTCATTACCTTTACTGACGACTTCAGTAGGTATGGTTATGTCTACTTGATGAGACACAAATCTGAAACCTTTGAGAAATTCAAGGAGTATCAGAATGAAGTACAGAATCTACTTGACAAGAGGATCAAGTTCTTACGGTCAGATCGTGGTGGCGAATATCTCAGTGACGAGTTTGACAATCACCTAATGGAGTGTGGGATTGTATCCCAACTCACACCTCCGTATACACCTCAGATGAATGGTGTATCAGAAAGGAGAAATCGTACTTTACTTGATATGGTGCGAACGATGATGTGTCACTCTACGCTACCAATATCATTCTGGGGACATGCGCTCGAAACAGCAGCACACATACTGAACAGAGCGCCAACAAAGTCGGTAGAAAAGACTCCATACGAGTTGTGGAAGGGTAAGAAACCCAACATATCTTTTCTGAAAATTTGGGGTTGTGAGGTTTACGTCAAACGACCCACCTCAGAAAAACTCAAACCCAAATCCGACAAGTGTTTCTTCGTTGGATATCCCAAGACTACCGTGGGATATTATTTCTACAACCCTGAAGAGAACAAAGTTGTTGTTGCTCGAAATGGAAAATTTCTGGAAGAAAAGTTTCTCAGTCTAGAGAACACCAGAAAGGATGTAGATCTACAGTTAGTAGACGAACAAAAAACTACACCAGTTGTTGAGCCAGAAATTCAACATAACAATGTTGAACCTCAATCAAAGCCGATTGAGGAAGTGCAAACACAGGACCTTCGCAGATCCAGCAGGGTAGGACAAGAACCAGATAGGTATCTTGGGTTCCTAGTCTCTCAAGACAGTGGAGACTTAAATGAACCAACATCCTATGGAGAAGCTGTGTCAGGCAGTGAGTCTGAACAATGGCAGGAAGCCATGAAGGCCGAGATGCAATCCATGTACGACAACCAAGTTTGGGAGTTGACTGATTTGCCACAACACTGTAAGGCTGTTGGGCGCAAATGGGTTTTCAAGAAGAAAACCGACATGGATGGAAATGTACACACCTTCAAGGCCAGACTGGTCGCAAAGGGATTCACGCAAACTCATGGTATCGACTATGATGAAACCTTTTCAGCAGTAGCCATGTTAAAGTCAATTAGGATTCTAATGGCCTTCTCAGCGTACTTTAACTACAAGATTTGGCAAATGGACGTCAAGACAGCCTTTCTGAATGGAAAGTTAACAGAAGACGTCTATATGGAACAACCAGAGGGGTTTGAAGATCCTAAGAATCCTAATAAAGTGTGTAAGCTGCTAAAATCCATTTATGGATTAAAGCAAGCATCTCGAAGCTGGAACTTACACTTTGATGAACGAATCAAAGAGTTTGGTTTTACCAAAAGTGAGTTCGAGCCGTGTGTCTACACTAAGTTCAGTGGGAGCATAGTAACCTTCTTGGTCTTATACGTAGACGACATTCTACTCATAGGAAACGATGTACCAACTTTACAGAGTGTTAAGAGTTGGTTAAGCAAATGTTTCCAGATGAAAGACCTTGGAGAAGCCGCTTATATACTCGGTATAAAGATCTACAGAAATAGATCTAAGCGGCTTATCGGGCTTAGCCAAAGTACGTATATCGATAAAATCCTGAAGAAATTCAGGATGGATGAATCCAAGAAAGGATTTATCCCGATGCAACATGGCATAGTGTTAAGTAAAACACGGTGTCCTGTTTCTAGTCAAGATCAGGACAAGATGAAATCGGTCCCATATGCTTCTGCAATTGGATCGATCATGTATGCCATGCTGTGTACTAGGCCCGATGTTGCTTACTCAGTAAGTGTTACGAGCAGATACCAGCAGAATCCGGGTGAACCCCATTGGGTGGCTGTCAAGAACATTCTTAAATATCTGAGAAGAACGAAAGAAATGTTCTTGGTCTTTGGAGGTACTGAGGATGAAATTAGTGTCACCGGATACTCTGACGCTAGTTTCCAGACCGACAGAGATGACTTTAGGTCACAGTCAGGGTACGTCTTTACCCTAAACGGAGGTGCGATCTCATGGAAGAGCTCGAAGCAAGACACGATTGCAGACTCAACTACAGAAGCAGAGTACATTGCAGCATCTGATGCGGCAAAGGAAGCTGTTTGGCTAAGGAATTTTCTATCGGATCTCAGAGTGGTTGCCAGTATCTCGAGACCGATCGATATATTCTTGTGATAACTCAGGAGCCGTGGCGCAAGCAAAGGAACCTAGAGAGCATCACAAGTCAAGACACGTGCTCAGAAAGTATCACCTCATCCGAGAGATCATTGGAAGAGGAGATGTGAGAATATGCAAGATTCCAACGGAAGACAATGTCGCAGATCCGCTGACAAAGCCACTAGCAAGGGTAAAGCATGAGGCACATGCGAATTCCATTGGGATGCAGTACCTGGAAGCCAGTCGCTAGTACTTGGTTTATTAGTTATTACTATAGTCTAATTTAGAAACAATGTAATCATGTAAAGTTTTTATTTCACAGTGTGTTGGAAATAAATGGAGGTTTTATTTTCATGATTGTTCTAAATTAACTATTTTTTGCATATTTAACGTATCCATGATTTTACAAAGTTTTGTATGAAATCTAAAATTTTCGTAGCCACTTATTGAAATGGGAATTTCAATAAGGAGTTTAACGCTATTATGAATACTTGATGATTTATTCAAAGTAGAGAATAAAAGCACAAGTGATGTGACCAAGTATTTATAGATACTCATAAGAGAGTTTGGGTATTGGAAGTGACCAGTAATCAAGTCTGCTTCATGGAGCCTCAGTCATAAGCACTGACTTGATAGGTTGTCCTTAGACCTGAGATACTTGGTTTGGGAACGCGAGGACTACTGTATTCTTAGCACGTACTAACGCTGCACCGTAACAGGGCGGCCATACGGGACGTGACTAGATGCAGCGGAAGCCGTGGATCCAAATGCAAGTAGTCAAGAAGGGATTTGCACCTCTTTCAAAAGAGAGATATTTCCGGGCCCCTTGACGATTAAGATTGGCAGAAAACGCGTGGCCACGCTCGGATAGAATAACAGGGATTATTTAGTAATATCCGTTACTGCAGGCAATCGAAATCAGAGTCAAGAAATACTTGATTTTAAGAAATGAATCCTCCACATCATGTCTTAAATCACTTTAGAAATATCGTGTGCAAAAGGAATGAACCTGTGTACAAATTCAAGCGTGAATTGTATCTCTGGATGTAAGAGATCTTATAACCTGGTTAACCTAAGTGTCTGGCTAGGGACCTCCTTAGGCTAATGGTAACAGTACAGTTACTAGTCTGGCACAAGTGGGAGTCTGTTAGGATTATGTGCAAGATAGTAACAGGGTTTACCGTGTCCAATGTTATAAGACACTAGTAGGTCACACCGCTGCACACCAATTAGAGATCAAGTGGATTTACCAGTTTGATGGAATAATTAATTAAGTATAAATTAATTATTTAAGTGAGAAATAAATAATAAATAGTTATTTATTATTTAGTTAAATAAAATATCAGTTGGTATATTTTATCAGATTAATTAATAGTTAATTAATTAAAGGGTTAAGTTATTTAATTAATAGTTAATTAATTAAATAAAAAAGGGTTTAAATCAATTAAAAGCTTAAACGGGCTTTATAATTGATCGGGCTTTTTCTTTAATGGGTATTACCATATTTATAATTATAAATATGGTAAACCTAGAAAATAATCATTCATTCCATTCATTAAGCCATATAGAAAAACCCCAGAGAAAACCTGAGACCCTCTCAATCTCTCTCACTCCATCGATTTCAGAAGGTAATCCCAGAGGTGGTCTAGCAGCTAATCTCGTGTAGGTGTCCGTAGCGGTGTATCCCCTGCTTGCGATCCGGAGTTTTTCACAACTAAAGGTAAGATTTCGGAACACCCTCGATTGTGTCTGTTTGTGTTTGGGATTGGATCCTCGATTGGGAATCCGGGTTTTTGTTTATTCCGCTATGCATGTTTCGTAGCCTGCGATTCCCAACATCCTCTTCGGTGAGAACATCATCCTCTTCATCAACAACGGCTAGTTCCTCCTCCTCGCTCTTCGCCTCTTGAACCACTTCTTGAACTATTTCTTGATCCACTTGAGATATGTCTTTAACCGCCTCCGGGATCGCTTCCATCTTCTTCTCCTCCTGTAGTTGCTTAAACCTCTCTGGAAATGGTGGTGGAATGACAAACTTTGACATCTTGTCCTCAAATTCACTTCTAAACCTGGATCTACCAACCATCTTCTCATCCTTCACCGTCACCATACTTACATTCAGCTTTTGGGGTGCTTCGGTCTGCGACGGTAACTTTCCTTGAGCCTCGATGCGACCAACGGAAAGTGCCAATTGTCCGACTTGGGTCTCCAAGTGCTTCTGTTGAGCCATTAAACTTTGATTTTGGGCTACCAAGTTCTGGATGTTTGTCCTTGTTTCCTGTTGAAATTGTTGAGTGTTAATAGCAAAGGACTTGACAATGTCTTCAAGAGACGTACCTGAGCTACTTGAAGTGGCTTGATTTGGATCGAATGAAGCTCTTTGTTGATAGGGCTGTTGGAATTGCCTTTGCTGAAACTGTTGTGGAGGTCTTTGGGGGCCAAAGTTGGAGTTATAAAACCTTTGTTGAGGTTGTTGGCCCTGAAAACCTCCAATGGCGTTAACGTCCTCGGGTGAAACCAAAACATCCTCTTGCAATTGCGGACATGCGTCTGTAGGATGGTCCACCCTGGTGCAAATTCCACATGCTTTCACCTGTTCTTTTCCAACCACTAACTGCTTAACAAGGTTAGTCAAGTCATATAATCGACTTTCTATGCTACCGACATTAACCTCGTTTACCTTTTGGGGCTCTCTCCTCATATCACCTCGAACACTAAAATGCTGAGAATTCTCAGCCATAGTGGTGATCAAAGCCCTCACTTGAGTTGGGGTCTTATTAAAGATTGCACCTCCACTAGCGGCATCAATCATTTTTCTCTCCATCGGGAGGAGACCCTCGTAGAAATACTGGAGTAACAACTGTTCAGAAATTCCATGTTGCGGGCAACTAACACAAAGATGTTTAAATCTCTCCCAATATTCGTGGAGAGTTTCAACATCCCTCTGTTTGATGCTACATATTTCCCTACGGAGTGTGGCGGCTTTAGAGGCGGGAAAAAATTTATCTAGTAACAATCGCGCCATTTGATTCCAAGTCGTTACCGAACCGGGCGGTAACGAGTAAAGCCAATCTTTCGCTCGATCTTTTAAAGAAAAAGGGAATGCCTTTAACTTTATAAGATCTTCCGCCACCTCGTGGGGTTTCATACTTAAGCAAACCACATGGAATTCCTTAAGATGCTTATTTGGGTCCTCACTCTCCAAACCGTGGTAGGAGGGTAAAAGATGGACCAAACCAGTTTTCAAAACAAAATTGTCGTTACCTTGCGGATACCTGATGCAAATTGGAACTTGAGCAACATCGTGAGTTGCTAACTCTCGTAGAGTCCGCTCGTTTCCGTCTCCCATCTCGCTTAGCTTCTCCTCCTCTTCTTTTTTTGGTTTTTCTTTGTTTTCTTTGTCCGAATCGCTTGAAAGGTTAATATCTTGCCACATATTTACCCCTGGTGACGAGGTTCCCTCACCTAACTTCTTACGAAGCTTGGCTTGTTTCCTTAGTCGTTTAGCGGTTCTTTCGATCTCTAAATCTATTGAAAGCGGTGAACCTGTACGTGACGATCTAGGCATAAACCGTTAGAATTACCGAGTCCCCGGCAGCGGCGCCAAAAATTTGACGGATGCCGAGTCCACCAAATAATAATATCCAACTACTAGCTATCTACAACCAAGATTGTAGCAGCGGTAAGTCGGGTCGAATCCACAGAGACTCGGTTACTTTTTACGACTTGACGAATCAAGTACACGAACAACTAATTATTGAAAATAAAAACGAGGGGTGGGGGTTGGATTGATTGATTAACTAAACTAAGCATAACAATTACGGTTTTATAAAAAAATGCAAGTAATTAAATACCCAACATCAGTTCAATCTCGGTTAAGATGTTTGTACTTATCATCGATTCCAAAGATGTAAATATGAAGTTCAAGCCCAAATTGATTATAATCGTTAACAAGCTCTAACGATCTCTATTTTTCCTTACAAAACACCGGTTAAAATAAGTTCTTTAACCGGATCTTAATCACAAATAAGAAGTTGAATAAGCTCTCAATTTCTTAGGTGCAATTAGCTTTAGGGACTAGAAAAATACCAATTCAAAACTATAAGCTCATAAGCTCGGCTTATTAAGGCTTTCGTTGCAAGAATTCAAGAACCTAATTCGGAAACCTTATCGAAACCAAACAAATTCTTTTGTTACTTTATCAAAGTAATTAGACGATTACGTATCTAGTACATTGAATAACAATTTCACAAAGAATTACCAACTAATTGGCCAAACTAATTGAACATTCACATGTGAATAACATTGAAAAACTGAAATCAAGCAACAAGCTTGTCCCAACACACTTACAATGGAATCTCAAAGCAACAATCATCTAAACCAAAATCAAACCAATGTTGGAAATTGAAAGATTAGCCACACATGGCTTAATCTCACACTACAATTGCAAAATTAAACTAAGAATTACCTAAGAAAAAGATGAAATTGAAACTTGAAACTGAGATTGATGAAACTTGAATTCTTCCCCAAGTCGTTCTTCTCTCTATGCGTCCTCTCTTGATTCCAGAAATTGACCCCTTGATTTGGTAGTTATCAGCCTCAATTTATACCCCGTCATGAAGAAACCGCTCAATTTCGTGTTTGCACAAACTTCGGTCGTCAATTTTGGCTCTCGGGACTTGGTATGTGGGTTGAACCCACTTGAAATTGAATTCTTTGAAACAAAACAATAGCCAACGGGACTTGGGACGAGGGTTGAACCTCGCGTCCGAAAAACCCCAATTTCCTTGAAAAATCCCGTATTCCCCTTTTTATCAGCATCATTTGAGAAATATGTCTCTTTTTCACGCTATTGTACTTGTATGCCTGCACCAGAACATTTGAAACATATCCTCAGCCTCATATTATCTCAGAAACTATGCCCCCACTTCATAAGGATTTTGAAATATATGCTTCTGCTCATATTAAATCTATCCTTTTGGGCTTTTCTTTCCACTTCTTTACTTTGGGCCTAAGATAATTAAACAAGTGTTCACCCAATGATTTAGCCACAAACTAAAGACAAAAGTGAGGCTTGAAACTTATTATTTTGAACAAAAATATATAGTTATCAAAGTACTACTAAGAAAACTACTCATTAAACATTACTAAAACAGAAAACATAATTAAAGGAAGAGACTTTATACCGACTGTGAAACGGGAGATGATCGAATACCGGACAAACTGTTGGGTTTTTATGTGACCTCGAACCAAACTGGTACGATTCACGGTTCAAGAAAAACAAATTGTTAATCTAAACATCAAACCAAACTAGTTTGATCAGCGGAAGCATAAACGTGTAAAACCCGAAAGCACATGATCTTTATTGTTTATCTAAACTACATGTATATATTCGTGTTAGAAGCTTTACCTGAATTGCTCGAGACTGATCCACCTGTGATGAACCCTACGAACGGATCTTCTAGCCGATCAAAACTCTGAGCTCCCGAACGAACACCCGAACGAAACCCAAACTGGTTTTCGGCTTTGTGATTGGCGTCGACCAAGAGGGAGAGAAAGAGAGAGATTTTTGTTTCCTTTTGTGAGAGGGATTAATGAATTGAATGAATGAAAAAGGTTTGCCATAACTGAATATTTATATTGATGAAACAGTATCTGTATCATATTCAGTTTCCTTGTTCTAATAATTATCCATAAATAAACTCTTTCTTCTCCACCATGAAAGATTAATATATATTAATTAGTTAGGATAATTATTATATATATATATATATATATTATATTTATTTAACTAATAAATATATATAAATCAACTAATCAGTTATATATTTATTTAACTAATAAATATATAATCCCTTTTAATAGTGAAATTAATTTTGTAAACAGTGAAATTAATTTTGTATACTCCATATTACAGTGAAAGTAAACAGTGAAATTAATTACAAAACATGCAAAACTATAAAAGTAAACAGTGAAATTAATTTTGTATAGTCCATATTACACTCTGTAATTAATTACAAACTTAATAATACTTTCAAAGTTGCTTTTATATTGTTTATTCAATGCGTACTTTTCTGATTTAAATGAAGTATTATCTTTTCTTCAGTTTAAACCTTTTGATTAGTTGCTTACCTTACTAATCGAAGTAACAACCAAAATTAACATAAGTTTAAACAATGATCTTAACTTGGTTATGCTAGTTCTGTTTTTGCAAACACTTTTAACAAAACTAGACTTATCCTTACCATATTCCTTAAAACTTGGAGATACTGGAATAACTCCGAGTTTTTCCTGGATATGTAAAGTTAATTTCGCAACTTCCCTTAGTTGCTGTGTAGATAAAGATTTCTACCTGAAATCTAACATAATTTCCATTTACCAAACTGGTGAATCCAGGAAATTTATTCTAGTGTTCTTACAACACTCGATGGTCTAAAGATATTATAAAATCTCTATTATTACAACACATACAATTATTGATTTTCTTAAAGTCAAAAACTTGACTTTATATTATTTTTGATCTTACTTTTATAACTTAAAAGAATAGATCACAATTCTCATGAATTCTTATCCTCTCTTGGTTATGAATTCCTAGAAACGTAAATCAATAATATATCTTTTATTCTATATCAAGAGCATAGAGAATAAATTGGGCTCCCACTAACCTATATGAAAACTGGCTATTACTTAAATTTGATTTTTATTGACTTAGTCAATACTTGACTATTTTAGTCAATTTTATTTTAATTAATAAGTTTTATACTTTAAACTTGAATTTTTACTATTCATAAAACTTAACTGGATCTAATTAGATCCCAATTCCAAAACTTGGAATTACTAGTTTTATAAATACTGATGTTATCAACGTTATCTGTGATAATATCCTAAATTCATTTTTAAAACATATGAGTAATTTGAACCTGAATATCATATTACTCATAAATGTTTTATTCCAAAAACACATTCCTATAAAATACTACTTCGTGTGTTTTTGACAGCTTTCATATATTACTTCGAAATAAAATTTGAAGTGTATTAGTTAGTGTGACAGACAATGTTCGGGATCAACAAATTGAATCAAGTCTATCTAGACTTAATCAGATTCAAAATAATGTAGATATATAAATCAAAACAATAATTTTAAATTTAAAATCACTAAATATCCATAAATTTTAAAACCAAATAATATCTTCAAAATATCCAAAACTAAAATGTTTTAAAAAACAACTTAGAAATTTAAAATGTCTTGATAATATCTAATATAAAAATCGTCTGATCCTTGCAACCCGGGCTCATCATTTCTCCTTACCATCTGCAATTAAACATTTGCTCTAGGTGTCAGTTAACTTGTATACTAACAAGTAGTAATGATAAACTGAAGCAGTCACAAAATATTCGAGGTGTTCATACCTGTTTTATGACGCTTCGGGCAGTTCTGTCTCCAATGACCGACCTTATGACACCTGAAGCATCGATTCTCGGTCCTTGCCTTGTTGACTTTAACTTTCTTGCCTTTCCCTTTGCCCTTGCCATTTCCATTGTCAGCAACCTTTGGTACACTTTGGCTGGCCTGAACCTGGCCCTTGCCTTTGCTGGTGTTCCTTTGCCCTCTTTCCTTCTTCACTCCACCATCCTTGACCATCAGAACATCTTTGGTCTTAGTTCCCGTCCCCATACTTAACTCAACAGTTTTTAACATGGAGTGCAGTTCAGCTATGCTCTTCTCCATGTTGTTCATGTTAAAGTTAATCACAAACTTCTTGTAATCGTCAGATAACGAGTTGAGTATAGTATCCGTTGCAAGCTGCAACGGCACTGGGTGACCTAACCTTTCTAGGTGGTCAAGCAGCCTCTTCATTTTCATGACGTGGGCACTGACGGAGGTCCCCTTGGCCATTTTGCACGCGTTTAGAGCCCTCGTGGCATCATAACGCTCTGTGCGAGCTTGCGTTTGGAACATGTCCCTCAGCTGACGGATCATGTCGTAAGCATTAGTGTTCATGAGCCCTGTTTGAAGTTCTGGGCTCATGGTCGCAAGCATCAGGCAGCCAACATCCAGCAAATCATCTGAACGCTTTTGATAAGCATTTCTAATTGCCGCACTGGCATTTGCTGGTGGGGCCTCACCTAGAGGTTCTTCCAGGACATACCACTTTCTCTCGTGCCTGAGCACAATCTGTAGATTGCGCTCCCAGTCGAGAAAATTCGAACCGGTGAGTTTGTCCTTTTCTAGGATGGAGCGAAGAGAAAGGTTATTGGTGTTAGTAACTGTGTTTGCCATCTACACATTAAAACTTTGGTTTTAGTACCTTTTGAATAAACAATTTCCAATAAAATCAATAAACCCTTAAATGATTAATTATTGGGCTAGGATCCTTATTTCATACGTCCTGATGTGCGGTTTGCTCATGCCCCACCAGGCCTGTACTATTTCGGTAGGTAAGGACTTTTACCAATCATATCTAACTGACATGACTCCTAGATCTTTTCGGGACATCGGATAAAACCGTACATGTTTTAGTCCCTCTAAGTGCTTTTTGGCCCGGTACCACCCGGTGAACTTATCAGAACCAAAACAGATCTCACCACTCGGGACATGATGTACTCTGGCCGGTACCACCCAATCATCGCAGAGTCTTTTCACCCCTTATGGCTTGGGGTTTGAACGCAGGTGCCCAAGGTTTGCTCTCTTCGAGCCCCAACGTACCTTACACCTAAGGTGTCCCCGAGTGGGTCGCACTACTGATCTATGATTTTCTGGGTTTTATTACTAAGTTTTGTAAAAACTTGAAATTTCCAGTATTTTAAAATCGCTATTAAAAGCTGATTGTTTTTAAAGGCAATTGTTGTTCTAAAAACTAACTGTTTTAAGAGACAACCGATGTTTAAAAATCTTACTATTTAAAAACATACACTCTGTTTTAAAACTAACTGTTTTAAAATTCACTTGCTAATAAAACTAACTGTTTTAAAAGCATGCCTTTTAAAAAAAAATTTACCATTTTAAAAACATATATGAAATTGGTAATTTTAATATTTAAAACCAACCCCGTGATATAACTAGATTTAAAATAAAACCTAATTTAAAAACGTTCAATAAAACCTAGACATGTAATATCAATAATCACGAGAAAAACAGAATAATCACAACCACGCAGTTTAAAGTAAACAAGCAATTATAGAATTTGCCAATTATTTCCTAATGGACCAAAAATGACCTAAAAAACTATTGTGCTCCGATCTCCCCGCGTAGCTCCGATCTCCTCGCGTAGCTCCCACTGGCCTCGGCATCTCTGACGGAACTTCAGGAAGAAAATCTATCCTAAGGGTCATTTTACATATTACCGGAGTTGTAAGTAGCACGCAGGCCTCCCCAAATAGATCAAGGGTCTAAATTGGCAATTTCTATAATCACTTCAATATATATACTAAGCAGATATATAAAAATATTCAACCACACAATTTTATATAGAGCAATACATAAAATAAAGCATATAAACAAAAACCTAGATCCGTTAAAAATTATTTCGTCTTATTTTTTGTAAAACCCCGTTTTAACTGATTTATAAAACAAACTGTTTTATAAACCTAAATTTAATATTTTAATCTGAAAAACTTTTGAATTATAAAACATTAAGATTTATAAACCATAAATCAGTTTTTATAAAAACCAGTTTTTCTTTAAAATATTAACCTTATCCAAAAACATATCAAGCCAGATCAATCGATCAACCTGATCGGTAAACTGAATATCGTACCTTTAACTGTGTCGTGATTTGACTAACTGGTCAAAACACGGCACGAGACCTATTTGACCAAACGGGTCAAAATAACTGGTTTGATAAAACGTGATTAATCCAAATGTTTTCCACAAACAAAAATGGATAAAGAGACCAAAATAATAAATCCCTTTTGGGCCATAATCTTGGTCCCAAAAATCTGGGCTTTGGGCCCATTACCAAAACGGAAATTTTAGGCCTGACAAGGTTTTGAGAATTGATCGAAAAACAATTGCGGGTCGAAACCCTAGACTTTGTTTGACGATGGTAGAACACGACCGTTACCACCATCATGTGGTTTCTGGTGATCTGAAACAACGAACCACCTTGCCACTACCATCCAAGTATAGCTAGTGGTCGTCGTTATCACCATTGATTCCCCGGAAAAATCAACCACCGTGTTACGGCAAATCCGGTGACAATGATAACACCAAAATGCCGCCATCGCCACCGTTGCCATCCGCCGTTACTCCACGGCCTGGAAGATCGATGACCACCGTTCGGCCGCCATCATGTTGGTGGCTTGGTCACGACGGTTTGGCGATTAAGCCACGGCCCAGGCGGGGTTCAATCATCGCCGATCACCACCGCCACCGTAGTGGCTCTTGGCGGTTGCGACTTCAATAAACACCACCGCCGCCACGGGTTCTCGCGGTTTAAGCAACAAACCATCGATCACCACCATCTGGTGACGATCGGCCATTGCTGCCTCCATGTGCGTTCGGCGATCGGAAAAAGAAAACACCATGCCGCCGCCATCCAAGGACAGCCAGCGGCGGTTGTGGACAAACAAAACCACCACCATCGTCAACCTACCACCGACGACAGCAGCGACGCCAAGGCACCACCACCATCGCCGCTGTGGCCTTCCGATTACGTATCGTCGCCAGGTGGTTGTCGATGACGACGGCAACAGCCGCCGTCGTGTGATGTGCACCGCCGGCGATCAATAAAACAATAAACCACTGCCGCCCACCACTGCTGTCGCGGTCTCTGGCGTGTGCGGTGCTCTCGGCCCAAAAACAACCATCACCGCTTACCGCCGCCACCGTTGGGGCTTTCGGCGGTTGCGGTTTCGAAATAACAAACGCCATCGCCGCTCCTAGGCGAGGCCGTGAGGCAGCTAGCGGCGATCGACGTTCTACGGTTGGCGTAATTGAGGATATGGCGGAAACACCACTCACCCCACCACCGATCTGCGGTAATCGGCTGAAGACGAGAATCATCACCACGCCGCCACCGCTATCTGCGGTAGCTGGCAGTGGCCACGGCGGTGTTGTGGTCGCGGGTGTGGGTTTGGTTGGCAATCAATCGATGGTCCGATCGGCCAACTGCTGTCGTTCCACCGTTGGTTGTTGCCGTCGTGTTTCTATCTTAAAATCCAATAAAAATAATAAACCGATAAAGTTTTTGATTTATCTTTTACTCAAGCTGATAAAGATAAAAAACTTAAACGAATCTGATAGAGATTGAGTTTTAATCTAAACTGATAAAAATCCAATTTTTTATTCAACCTGATAAAATTCCAATCCTTATACGAATCTGATAAAGATCGAAATTTTTATCTAGACTGATAAAAATCTAATCCTTATACGAATATGATAAAGATCAAAATTTTATCTAGACAAAAAATTTCCAACGGATCTAAACAATTAATTGATAAACAATAAACAAACCTGTGGCTCTGATACCACTGTTGGGTTTTTATGTGACCTCGAACCAAACTGGTACGAGTCACGGTTCAAGAAAAACAAACTGTTAATCTAAACATCAAACCAAACTGGTTTGATCAGCGGAAGCATAAACGTGTAAAACCCGAAAGCACATGATCTTTATTGTTTATCTAAACTAAATGTCTATATTAGTGTTAGAAACTTTACCTGAATTGCTCGAGATTGATCCACCTGTGATGAACCCTACGAACGGATCTTCTAGCCGATCAAAACTCTGAGCTCCCGAACGAACACCAGAACGAAACCCGAACTGGTTTTTGGCTTTGTGATTGGCGTCGACCAAGAGGGAGAGAAAGAGAGAGATTTTTGTTTCCTTTTGTGAGAGGGATTAATGAATTGAATGAATGAAAAAGGTTTGCCATAACTGAGTATTTATATTGATGAAACAGTATCTGTATCATATTCAGTTTCCTTGTTCTAATAATTATCCATAAATAAACTCTTTCTTCTCCACCAAGAAAGATTAATATATATTAATTAGTTAGGATAATTATTATATATATATATATATTTATTTAACTAATAAATATATATAAATCAATTAATCAGTTATATATTTATTTAACTAATAATTATATAATCCCTTTTAATAGAAACCTTTAACTTTGGAGTTTATTACAGAAAACACCCAATAGATTTATAATTGACTATTGTAAATCTAATCTCTCTTTACTGGAGTTATTTTACTTGTTCGTTTTACAGGTCCTCACAAGTGTGACCCTCGAGTGTCTTATAACATTGGATGTGTAATCTTTGGTTTGTTAACTTCTGCACATAATTACTAACAGACTCCCACTTGTGCAAGTTGGAAATACCGGCTTGACTACACGGACCTAAGGAGGCCCCTAGATAGGCACTTAGGCTAACCAGGTTATAAGAACTCTTATACCCAGGTAGGTAATGTAATCATCCCTTTTAAGGACATAGCATTTATGAAACAACTGTTCACAAATTGGGTATAACTAGGCTTTTCCTTTTGCAACATGATATTTCAATTTTGAGTATGAGCATGGATAAAGTCAACTCAGAATACTCAAGATTGTGTTTCTTGACTATCCGACTTCTAACTGACAGGTAAACGACAAAGAACAAATCAGTTCGTTTGGGCATGGCCATGCACTTTATCAGTTCTTTTAGTCAGTTAAGGGGCCCGGAAATATCTCTCTTCATAGAAGAGGTGCAAATCCCATCTTGCATATCTGCATCTGACACCACGACTTCCGCTGAATCTAGTTACGCCCCGTATGACCACCCAGTTACGGCGTGATGTTAGGGAGTACTAAGTATCCAGTAGTCCTCGTGATCCCAAACCAGATACCTCAGGTATTTAGGACAACCTACTGTGAGATTTACTTATGACAGAATCACGAGAAACAAAACTACAAAAATGTCACATGAAATAGATTAAAACTACAACAATTTTAATGAATGTAATTAATAATTATATCAATAACGGTGACACACATAATGTGTTCCATTTGTTTAACATGTTGTGCATGTTATAATAAAATCACGAGAAACAAAACTACAAAAATGTCACATGAAATAGATCAAAACTACAACAGAGTTTTAATGAATGTAATCGATAATTATATCGAGAACAATGACACACATAATGTGTTCCATTTATTTAACATGTTGTACATGTTATAATAAAATCACGAGAAACAAATTACAAAAATGTCACATGAAATAGATCAAAACTACAACAATTTTCATGAATGTAATCAATAATTATGTCGAGAACAATGATAGACGTAATGTGTTTCATTCAGTTAACATGTTGTACATGTTATAACAAAGTCACGAGAAACAAAACTACAAAAAGTCACATGAAATAGATCAAAATTACTTTAATGAAGTCGCATTATTTGAGAACACACCAACCAATATTGAATTAAAATAAAAAAGAACATTTCAATAAATATTGCTTCTAGTGTACTACATATATGAATAAAAGAGATTTATATGGCAGTGCTAGAGATTTTCTTGTCTGTTACACAATGGCTTAAAAATACCCTTAGGGAGTTAGGGTATACATATATATATATATATATATGTTAGACCTCTTTGTTGGAAAGAGTCAGAAGGTCTATCTTTACAGCTTTATTAGTTTAATTCATTTAGTTGTGAACAATTTTATTTTGTATGCCCTTGTTTAGAGGTTTGGAACCTCGGGGGCCGTTTAAGACATTTATGTATTTTACCTCTTTCCTATAAAAGGAATGAGATGATTTTAGGGTTTAAGTGTGGAATATTATTATCATCATTTGGCTATCTTATTGCAATACTCATTCTCCATTGATGCATTCACCAATCTTCATGTGTTCTACATTTTTATTGATTTCAATCCATTTCTCCTCCATTTCTTGATTATTGGGACAACAATTGGTATCAGAGCTGATCCTTGGGCTTGTTTTATTGATTAAAAAGGGTTTTTCAAAGTTTGTTTTTTAAAACTTTTTGGGTTTTCAATCCAAAAAGGGTTTTAAAAGGGGTGTGTATAAGTGTTAAGTGATTTCCCCTTGTTTTCCTACTGATTTCTCACAAATTGGGGGTCTTAACACTTATTTTTTAAGTGTTTTTGAGGGTTTTTGAGTGATTTTTCGGAGTTCCTGTACAGGTTTTCCGAATCGGAAAACACGGACTGAAATTTCAGTTCAAAATTTCCGAATCGGAAATTGTACTTTCTCCGAATCGGAATTTATACCTTTTCCGAATCGGAAAACATTGTTTTCCGAATCGGAAATTGGTCTTCTGATTTGGGGTTTTGCTCCTTGAATTCTCATTTTCCGAATCCAAATAGCCTTTTTCCGAACTCAGCATTTTCCGAATCGGAAAACTGCCTTTTCCGAACCCTGTATTTTTGAGCCAAATCCGATTCGGAAAACGTCAGTTTCCAGATCGGATTTCGCCTCTTCGAGCCAGAACTCTTGCAAAATTGTTCCTCGAATCCGACACTTAGCTACTTTTCAAAAAATTTCAAATCTCAAAGCTATCTGTGTCCCGAGGCGCTCAAAATATCTGTTTTTCAAAAACCTTTCTTTAAGCCAAGTGAGTCATACTAGGAGATCCTCTTTAAGAGTAAGAGATGTCGAAAGAAATCATCGGAATCGGATCCGAATCTCGCCCTCTCGTCTTGGTGATGGGCGAGTATCAACAATGGAAGTGTCGGATGATTCACTTCCTTGATCTTTTAGATGATAACCTGATGAAGTCCATCCGAGAAGGCCCAGTCAGACCAACGGTTACCGTAGCCGCAGTCCCGAGAACTGACACATGTCCAGAATTACCATCATACGTCGTTGACAAACCCGTTGAGATGTACAACCCGGAACAGAGAGCACGTCACCTCGTCGACAAACGAGCACTTACCCCCCTAATCATGGCTCTCCCAAACGACATGTACGCACGAGTCGATAGTCTAACCAACGCACGAGACGTCTGGCTGGAGATTGAGCAACAGATGCAAGGGGGTGACACTACTCTAGAGAGCCAGAAAGAGAGCGCGCTAAATGCCTATGAAGGTTTCAAGGCCCGGGAGAACGAACCCCTCACAGAATCCTATCAAAGACTGAATTCCTTCGTCAATGATCTAAGAAGGCTTGGGGTTGAGAAGACCAAGTACGAGGTGAACGTGAAGTTTCTGAAGAATCTCACTGCGGAATGGCAAAACCTGGCCATCAACATTCAGCTAAGTAGAAACCTGGGAGTTATGAGTCTTCACGACCTCTTCAGCATGATGGTCCAGCATGAGGAATTTATCACCGGGGGAAGAGCCAAGAAAGCAGTTGATCCTCTGGCACTAGCGGCAGTGCCCTTTGGAGGACCGAACTCTGCTCCAATCCAACCCTCACAGTACAACAATATCCCTCCCCAGTATCATCAAGAGGATTACTACCAAGAGTTCAACCCGAACCTTGGATCGAGCGTGCAACATCCCGATGATCCTTTGATCATTACCATTTCTGATGAAGAACTCTTCAATGTGAATGAGTCGCTTGCTCTCATTTCCCACAACGTGCAAAAGTTGAACACAAACCGTGGATTTAACAGATCACGGGGATCTGGATTTCCAAGTGGAGGCAGAATGGGGCAAGGCAGGGGAGGACAGTATCACATGGATAGATCTCAGTTCGGTAACCAAGGCAGATGAAACTATCATCAAGGGGAGAGATTTCAAGCATACGATCAGGGAAGGTTTCACAGTGAGCAGGGAAGGTACAGAGAAGACCAAGGGAGATTCAGAGATCAACCCAGAAGAGACAACACTTACCTAGACTATCAAGGAGGTCCAGGGTATCAAGGAGACTGGAGAGATCAGATCTCCGAGCACAACTATCGGAGAAGCTTAAGGCAATACACTCCTGAGTCTGGGTATATCGACCGTCAAGGGTATGAAAGCGGATTTGGAGGAAGACATGATGGAGGAAGACGTGATCAAGGACCGGGTTATGGATTCGAGCAAGAAAGGAACGATCGATGGACTGATGAGAGAATGGATCGCGGCAAAGGAAGCTACAATGGAGAAGATCAAAGGGAAGCAGTTCAAGGCAAGCCCCGAGAGAAGTTCAACAAGCCCCAGCTGAGCAAGGTGGTCAAAGTTCAAGTCAACCCCCGATTCCCCTAAACCAGAACCCCGCTCCTCAACAAGCTGCCAGTCCCACCACCACTTGCTACAAGTGTGGTAAGTTGGGACACTATGCCAGTACAAAGATGTTGCCTACTTCGAGAAAAAGGCTGCTTTGATGAGGAAGAAGGAGAAAGGGGTTGCTCTGCTTGTGGATGAGGAGAATTGGGTATGCAAGGAAGAGAGCTCGGATGAGGATGACCATATGATGAAGGGTTTGTGCTTGATGGCTGATTTTGAGGGACCAAAAGCTGTTGGTCCTAACACTTATCAAGACATCGACCCATCTGAGGTAGCCACTATTCCCGATATTACTGATTCTATGGCAATGTTAGAAGCTAAAATTTGTGACTTAGAGAGTAGTCTCCAATCGGAAAGGAACCTCGTCACGAAATTTAGAACTGACAGTGCCATTTATAAAAGCTCTCTCGAGGATTTGACCATAGATTATAACCGAGAGATACTTGAGTCTGGTATTAGAGAGTCCAACCTTTCAAACAAACTTTTATGTCTTCAAAAATCCCATGAGGAACTTAACAATGACCATGGAGAGCTCACAATCAAATTCCAGTTACTTTCGGAAGAAAGAACTAGACTGATTTCTAAAATTCAAGAGCTTGAAGATAATAATTTCAAAAGAGGACAATCTGAACAGACTCTGAGTATTCTCACTCAGCATGCCAACAAGAATCCTTTTTATAAAGCTAAACCCGGCCTTGGACTTTCCGAAAATCATGTTTTAGAAAAGGCATCCTCACATCTATACAACTTTGAGGACATGGCCGCCTCCAAGCCCAAACCTGTCTTTGTAGGAGGACACGTAACTGAGGAATATGTTAGACAGACTGTCACGTACACTGAAGTAATCAATGGTGAGACCATCACTAGAACCACCAGTCCGTCAAACAGTACCTCAGGCAGTCCACCCACAAGTCCTGCTCCGAACAAACCGATATTCGTTCCTGCTAGTGATCCGACCAACACCCAGCCGACATGGGAAGGCATTAAGGCTAGAACCCCTCGTGTAGCTATGCCTCCCATCAACTACACCGACCTGAACACTAGTTACAACACTAGGGAAATGGAACTTTCTGACGAGACCTTAGTTATCCCACCCGAGGATGTTTCCGCAACTAAGTGTCCCGACCTAGTCAAACTAGAGAAGGAGGTGTTCGAACTTAGATTGAAAGCCATGGACTTAGATGCCTGTCAACATCAGATTCTGAATCTAAGAGCGATTGTTTCGGAAAAAGACACATTGGTTCTGTTAGGAATTATGTGCAGAGTTGACAAACCAAGTGATTACACATCCAATGTTACAAGACACTTGAGGGTCACACCTGTGAGGACCTATAAATCGGACAAGTTAGATGAAACCCAGAAATGGAGAGTTAGGATTTATAATAGTGTATTATAAATCAATTGGGTAATTACAGTCAGAATTACCAAAGTTGGAGGGTTATTAATTAATTAGGATATTATATATTTATTAGATAAATAAATATATAATAGTTAATTAATAAGTTTTTATATATTAGATAAATATATATAATTATAATTATCATATGCAAATTCTTTTCTAGCTATTTAAAAAGGAAAAGGGATTAGAGATAATTATAAAAGGAAACTGAATCTCATACAAACTGTATTTTTCCTCCATATAAATAAGGCTTATGGGTTAAGGAAAAAGCTATGCTTTTCAGCTAAGAAAATCAGTTTCAGTTTCCCTCCTCCTCCCTCTCTCCAACCGGCGTCGACCTTCCCCCCCCCCCCCCACGTCGGTTTCCGTTTTGGTTGTTCGGGTTTCATACAGTTCAACTAGAAGAACGTTCGTTGGTCGATCACTGGTGGACTATTCTCAAGCAATCCAGGTAAATTGATCTAATCCAAACCATTAGGATTAAAACTAGAAACGATTAAAGATCAATTGGCTTTAAGGGTTTTTAGCTTTTATCGCTTCCGCATAAAGATTGAAACAGTGAGTTTTTGATCACGTAAGGTTTTATCAGTTTGATTAACCTATGAGATTTATCAAATCAGTAAGGTTCGTTAGATCTGAGTTAATCCTCGAGTCAGTTTGATCCGAGGACACCCACAAAAACCCAACAGTGGTATCAGAGCCATTGTTAAAATCGTTTTAGTTTTTTATCAGTTTATCTGTATATGCGTGATCCGTTAAAATTAAATTGTTTTTGCGTATCAATCTTTATAAAAATCTGATTTTTTATTAAGTTTAATTATTTACATAAAATTTTAGATTTTTTTGTATTAAATTGTTATTCGTACGAAAACCCGGAAAAACCATCACCAGATTGGTGATGGCTGCGGTTGTGACACCACCACCGCACCACCAGCATGGTGGTTGCGGCTGGTTGCCGTGATCGATCGCCGGACCGCACCACAGTATGTGGTAGCGGCCCCTGGCTGCCGTACAAGAGCCCACGCCACCAAGTGGGTGGCGGTGATCGGCAGTTTTCAGGCAAATACGACGGCGCAGCGGCGCCGTATGATGTGAGCGATGATGACCGGTGGCCGAAACCCTCCTCGCAAAGCACAGCCGCACCACCAGCACCGGTGGTAACGGCGCGTAGTGTTCACAATCGCCACGACCGAAAACCGCTAGACACGATCGCCGGCCAAACCGCAATTAGCGGTGGCGGCGGACGCCCAGCTAGACCACCAGGTTGGTGGTGGCAGGCGGTATGCGGTGGTAGTGGTGGCTGAGATCGACGACCTTAGAGAACAACGGCTTTGGCCGATTAAACCAAAAACCACCAGGCGAACCGCCGGCTGCCCTAAGGCCGAGCCAAGGCGGTGGCGTTGGTGGCGGTGCTTGTTCTCGACAACCGCCGCAAGTGTTAGCGGCAGTGGCTTTTTCTCCCGTCAACCAACCGCGACGAACCCGTGGGCCGAACCACGGTTGACGCCAAGGCCGTACCACCAGCGTGGTGGTGGCCGGTGTTTTTGATGATGGACCACGGCGGTGTTTTCGCGACCGCCAAGCCAAACCACCATCAAGGTGGTGGCAGCGTTTTTCAATAGCCACGGCCAAACCACCAGTCCCGTGGTGGCCAGAAGTTTTCGAGACAAATTACGGTGGCAGCGGTGGCATTCTAGCTGCCGTCGTCATGGTGGTTACATGGTGGCCAAAACCACCGTATTCGGTGGTGGCGGCATCCAGTTACCACACACGGATCACCACCGAATTGATGGTCATCAAAGGCGTCGATTGGTGGCGGTAGTAGCGTCACTATCGTTACCGATCAATGATAATGATTACGCAGTGGCCGTTCGACGAATGAACCACCAGCGTAGTAGTGGACGTTGGTTCTTGATCATAGGCCAGACCTAGGGTTTTTCCGTTTTGGGCCAGATTCCCTTATCAAGCCCAAGGCCCAGTCCTTTGGACCAAGCTAAGGCCCAAGAGGGGTTTATCAGTTCTTAGTTGTTTTATCTAAATTAGTCGTTTTAGAATAATTTTATCAAACCAGTTATTTTGACCAGCCTGGTCAAACATGTTTAGTGTTGAGTCTTGACCAGCCAGTCAAGCGCGAAACGGTTTAAAGTTCACACATTTTAAGATGATCAATTTGTTTGGTAAAACCCGGTTTGATATATTTTTGGATAAAAGGGGAACTTTTTCTAAACAAATTAATTTTATTTATAAAACCGTATTTCTATAAAATAAACAAAACTGATTTTAGTTTTGATCTATAAAACTGTTGTTTTTATGAATCAGTTTAAAACTAAGTTTTACAATAATTGAGACAAGATAATTTTAACGGATCCAGGTTTATTTCTCGTAATTATAATATTGCTTTTATTATACTGCGTATATATATATATATATATATATATATAATTGCGTGATTGCTTGAGTTCTATATATGGATTTCGTTTTGATTTTACATATATATACGTTATAGTATTTGCCAACTTAGACCCTTGACATATTTATGGGGAGGCCTGCGTGCCACTTGCAACCCCTAATGTAATAATGACCTTAGGATAGATATTTTATTCTTTCGGGATGACGAGGCCAGTGGGAGCTACTAAAATTCTTCATCTTACCGGAATACTAACAAAACATGGCGAGGCCAGTGGGAGCTACGCGAGTTTTGAAGCTTTTAGTATAATAGGTCATTATTGGTCCCTAGGAAACGTTGGCAAAAACTATAATTGGCTACTATGTGATTAATTGTTGTTTAGTTGCATGGTTGATTGATTATTTGTGATATCTTGCATGTTAATAGTTTTAAATAAAATTGTTATTTTAAAACTAGATTGCATCACAAAAGGTATATAGGTTTTAATAAGTTTCTTCAAACTTTTCAAATCGATAGTTTTTGTTTTAAAACCTATAAATGATTGTTTTAGATAAAAGGCAAGTTGACAAAAACAGTTAGTTTTAATCAACTAGGTGTGCTATTAAAACAGTTAGTTTTAATTAGCAAGTAATTTTAGAACAGTTAGTTTTAAAATTGCATGCATGTTTGAAACAGGTAGTTTAAAACGTAAGTAGCCTTTATAACAATCAGTTTTTCAAAAGCCTGGAAGTAAAGTTTTTCAAAACCCCGAAAATCATAGATCAATAGTGCAACCCATCTAGGGGCACCTTCGGTGTAAAGTACATAGGCGTTGTAAGTGATCACACATTCAACGTCCGTGTTCAAACTGAAGCTGGAAGGGTTACATAACTCTGCGAATTATCTTCGGGTGGTACCGGCCAGAGTATAGTGATCAGGTCCCCAAAATGGTGAGATCTGTTTTGGTACTATAATGTTCACCGGGTGGTACCGGGCCAAAAAGCAATAAGAGGGACTAAAACATGCACAGGCAGTTGCCATAGTCTCGAAAAGATCTAGGAGTCATGTCAGCTAGACATGATTGGTAAAAGTCCTTACCTACCGAAATAAATACGAGTCTGGTGGAGCAAGAACATTACGCACATCAGGACGTATGAAATAAGGATCCTAGTCCAATAAATTGATCATTTAAGGGTTTATTGATATTTTATTGGAAATTAATCTATTTACAGTTGCTAAGACCAAAAGTTTTATTTTGTGTAGATGGCAAGCACTGTTACCAGCACTAATAATCTTTCCCTCCGATCTATCCTAGAAAAGGATAAACTGACCGGCTCTAATTTTCTCGACTGGGAGCGCAATTTGATGATTGTGCTCAGACATGAGAGAAAATGGTATGTGCTTGAAGAGCCACTTGGGGAGGCACCTCCGGCAAACGCTCCGGCTGCTGCCAGAAATGCCCACAAGAAGCACTCGGATGATCTCCTTGATGTCGCCTGTCTGATGCTAGCAACTATGAGCCCAGATCTGCAAGCAGGGCTCATAAATACAAATGCTTATGACATGATCCGCCAGCTGAGGGACATGTTCCAGACCCAGGCTCGTACAGAACGTTACGATGCCACCAAAGCATTTAATGAGTGCAAGATGGTAAAAGGGACATCAGTAAGTGACCATGTCATAAAAATGAAACGACACTTAGATCATCTGGAGAGGCTTGGTCATCCTGTTCCGTTGCAGCTAGCAACAGACACCATACTCAATTCACTGTCAGAAGACTACAGGCCCTTCGTAGTCAATTATAATATGAATAACATGGAGAAAACAATAGCAGAGTTGCACTCCATGCTTAAGACAGCTGAACTGAATATGGGGAACAAGAACAAGACTAAGGATGTCTTGATGGTGAAAGACGGAGGGGTTAAAAAGAAGAATGGGCAAGCTAGCACCAGTAAAGGAAAGGGACCAGTCCAGGCCATCCAGAGTGCACCCAAGAAAGGCAAAGGCAAGGGCAAGGGCAAGGACAAGGAGGTTAAGCCAAACAAAGCTAGGACCGAGAATCGCTGCTTCATATGCAATGAGATCGGTCATTGGAGGCAAAACTGCCCTAAGCGTCATGAAGCAGGTATGTAAACCTCAGAAAATTTATGATTGCTTTATTTTGTCACTTCTTACTTGTTAGTTTACAAGTATACTGATACCTAGAGCAAATGATTATTGCAGGAGGTCAGAAATGAAGTGAAGTGCCCAGGAGTTGTTGAGGATCTTAAGTACAAGATGATTTAAGTCAAGACATTTTTGAATTTATAGTTTTAAAACAGTTGTTTTTGGGGTTTATGTTTTAAACAATTTTTGGATAATTATATTTTATAATTTCATGGTTTTATTTTCAAAAGTTATTGTCTTGACATAGAAATATCTGATTATGCCTGGTATTCTTAAATCTATATGATCCTAGTTGTTGCCTGTTATAATTACTTTAATGCAATTGAAGTAATTTGTATAAAAACTATCAAAACACACGAGATTCTATAGGAATGTGTTTTTGAGAATAAAACATTTATGAATAATAGTTTAGTGATCAAAAGGGAGAATTTAGAATATTAACTCAGATAGCGTTAATAACAGTATTTGTAGAACTAGAAAGATTCCAAGTTCTGGAATCAGGATTTAATCAAATCCAGTTAAGTTTTATAAAAGAAATTCTCAAGAATTAACTAATCTAGTTTGATCAAGTTTTATTATTCAAATGTTTTAAAGAGAGAATTTAGAATATTAACTCAGATAGCATTAATAACAGTATTTATGAAACTAGAAAGATTCCAAGATCTGGAATTAGGATTTGACCAGATCCAGTTAAGTTTCATAAAAGGAAATTCTCAAAGTTCATTACTTAAAATTAGAATTGACTAATCAAAGTTTTGACTAAGTCAATAGTAAAATTTTGAGTAATAGTTAGTTTTTATATAAGCAAGTGGGAGCCCAATTTATTCTCTATCTAGTCTGAGATAAAGAATAAAAGATGCAATTATTGATATATCTCGGAATTGATAGTCCAGGTAGGATAAGAATTCATAAGATACAATTTACCCTTTTAGTCAAAAGGATAAAAATTTCAAGATCCTTGAAACAAAGGTCATGACTGACTTTGAAATCAATAATTAAAGTGTTGGATTAAAATATAGGATTCCAGTAGATTTGCCAGTATTGCAAATGGAATCTGATTTCAGGTAGAAATCATTCATCTACACAAGCAACTAAGGAAAGTTGCAGTCTTACATATTCAGGAACTGGAAGTTACTCCAGGTCTCCGAGTTCATGGAATATGATAAAAGTCTAGTTATTGCTTTCATAAGGTGTTTGCAGAACAATAATTAGCAAATACAAGTAGATTGAATAAACAGACTTGTATTATTTGGTTGTCACTTTGATTAAAATGGTAAACTTTAATCAAAGGGTTTAAACTGAAGATAGGTGATACTTCATTTTAGACCAATATTTAACAAACGTTAAATAGATATTATGAAAGCTATTAAAGAAAAGACATTCAATCTTGTTATTATTACAGCGTGTAATATGGACTATACAAGATTGATTTCTTTATCACTTTCACATTTTGCATGTTTTAATATATCCAGGAATGAAATCAGTCTCCGATTTTTCATTCAAAATCTGTCCGTGACAACTTATCATTGTGGGAGCATGATAAGGTGTTAAAGTCATTGTGAACTTTTAGGTAGTTATAATCAGTTGCTGAATAACAGCTACAAGTGTTGTAGACTAAAAGTTGCACAGATATTTGATAGAGTAGCAAATATCGGACGTGATCCGCGGTTGAGATTACTTCTTGGAGTGAAGTCATAAGTGAATCTCACAGTGGTTGTCCCTATCACCTGAGGTATCTGATTTGATATCATGAGGACTACTGAATTCTTAGTGCACTCAACCGCTACGCCGTAACATGGTGGCTATAAAGGGTGTAACTAGATTCAGCGGAAGCCGTGGTATTAAAGGCAGATATGCAAGATGGGATTTGCACCTCTTCTCAGAAGAGAGATATTTCTGGGCCCATCTTGACTGACTAAGTATACTGATGAAGTGCATGGCCATGCCCAAACGAACTGATTAGTTCTTTGTCGTTTACCTATCAGTGAAAGTCAGATAATCAAGAAAACAGAATCTTGAGTATTTAGAGTTGACACTTTCCAAGCTCATACTCACAGATTAAATATCGCGATGCAAAGGGAAAAGCCAAGATATACCCAATCAATGAACAGTGGCTTCATAGATACTATTTCCTTACGGAACATTTATATCACCAGTCTGGGTATAAGAGTTCTTGTAACCTGGTCAGCCTAAGTGCCTGTCTAGGGGCCTCCTTAGGTCCGTATAATCAAAGGTGGTATTGCCAACTTGCACAAGTGGGAGTCTGTTAGGAATTATGTGCAGAGTTGACAAACCAAGTGATTACACATCCAATGTTACAAGACACTTGAGGGTCACACCTGTGAGGACCTATAAATCGGACAAGTTAGATGAAACCCAGAAATGGAGAGTTAGGATTTATAATAGTGTATTATAAATCAATTGGGTAATTACAGTCAGAATTACCAAAGTTGGAGGGTTATTAATTAATTAGGATATTATATATTTATTAGATAAATAAATATATAATAGTTAATTAATAAGTTTTTATATATTAGATAAATATATATAATTATAATTATCATATGCAAATTCTTTTCCAGCTATTTAAAAAGGAAAAAGGGATTAGAGATAATTATAAAAGGAAACTGAATCTCATACAAACTGTATTTTTCCTCCATATAAATAAGGCTTATGGGTTAAGGAAAAAGCTAAGCTTTTCAGCTAAGAAAATCAGTTTCAGTTTCCCTCCTCCTCCCTCTCTCCAACCGGCGTCGACCTTCCCCCCCCCCCCCCCACGTCGGTTTCCGTTTTGGTTGTTCGGGTTTCATACAATTCAACTAGAAGAACGTTCGTTGGTCGATCACTGGTGGACTATTCTCAAGCAATCCAGGTAAATTGATCTAATCCAAACCATTAGGATTAAAACTAGAAACGATTAAAGATCAATTGGCTTTAAGGGTTTTTAGCTTTTATCGCTTCCGCATAAAGATTGAAACAGTGAGTTTTTGATCACGTAAGGTTTTATCAGTTTGATTAACCTATGAGATTTATCAAATCAGTAAGGTTCGTTAGATCTGAGTTAATCCTTGAGTCAGTTTGATCCGAGGACACCCACAAAAACTCAACAGGTTCACACCCTTGAAAAGGACTTACTTGAGGCTAACGCCGAGAGAATTAGACTTTCTTCAGAGTGTGAGACCGCAACCTCGGCCTTTTCAGATTTCAAAATCAAGGTTGCGGATCTTCAAACGCGATACATTCTCCAAGATATTCAACTTGACATAGCAAAAGAACTTTTTCATGATGAAAGGATAATGTATCGCCAATCTTTAACTAACCAACGTGTGTCTAATTCCCTTTTGAAACAGAAAGTTATGGATTTTGAAAACTTTTACTCCTTGGATTCTGATGATGATACGACTTATCCAGTTCTCAACCATAGTTTACCTAACCCAAAGCCCAAACCAGTCCTGGATCCCAATGTTGAATATGATGTGAAAGTATTCTTAGACGAGGGTGATGATCCTTCTGGTTTGGTTCCTAAGAAAGAAAAGTCTGTTGTTTTAAAACCTGAGAAGCCTGCTGAGCCACAAGCTTCTGGTTCTGAGAAAAGTAACCCCAAGGGTGCAAACCGTGTTGGTACTGACAAGGAGAAGTCAGTTAAGCCTCACACACCCAAGGGACTCCAGAACAAGAAATCCAACTCTAACGATGTTTGTGCCTCAGTCAAACCCATCAAAGGTCTTGACTTTAATTCAAGTACTTTTGCCGTGGGTGAGACATCTCGGGTAAAACCTAATCAACCTTTCAGTTCCACTAAACCTAAATTTTCAAAAATGTCATCTGGAAAAGGTGGCAAATCCATTTCTGATAAACCGTCCTCTAACTCACACCATGCGTTGAATGCAGATGCGAGGAGGAAAGATGGTGGAAAGAATGTGAAGCCACCGAGAAAGGATCATATGGAGAGGAACAAGTCTTTTTCTGCTTTCCCTAAGAAGCGTAGTCCTGGCCGTCCGGGTTTAGGCTATGCTCCACCTAGTGTAGGAATGGATTCGAACATGTCTGTTAATTGTAATCGCAACTTAAACAATGCCTTCAATACTTTTCGCTATGACATGTGCTTTATGTTAGACAATTTCCTGCGCTATGGTGTTTCTAACTCTTTCAATGCTCCTCAATCTAATGTCAAATCCCGAAAGAGAAGGGGAAGAAGAAGAGGAAAAGCTAAATCCTCTTCGTCAGTGGAGTCTCCTCCGCCTAAGGAGAAATCCGAAAAGGGGACTACACCGACTGATATATCTGTCTCTAACCCAAAGGAACCCATTTGGCAATGGGTCCCTAAACAAGCTTAATCTGTCTTGCAGGTCAGTCATGTGTGATACTTCGATTCCGGCGCATATAGACACATGACTGGTCAGAGATCCTTCCTTTTCGACTATGTTGAAAGGTTTGAGGGATATGTTAAAACTGCCGACAAGACACCTAAGCCGATGGTGGGTTATGGGAAAATTACGGACGGGAGATACATCATCAAAGATGTAAGGTATGTTGAGGGGTTAGGATACAACATGTTCAGCTCCAGTCAGTTCTGCGACAACGGATACTGGGTGAAGCAATTTCAATACGGAAGCGATGTGAATGATGAAGACAACAACGTCGTCCTTAGTGCATGGAGGAACGGCAATCTTTACTCCACCGTCTTCCGTTCAATCCCTCAGACACACCCTCAGTTTGAAGCACTTTCTAATCCGAGGAATGCAATCTGTTTGCTCGCTAAGGCATCAAAGGAGGACAGTTGGTTGTGGCATCGAAGACTTTGCCATCAGAACTTCAAGGACATGAACAAGCTGGTTTCAAAACGCCTCATCAAGGGATTACCGAAGACTCATCTTTCCAAGGATACACTTTGTCCCGCTTGTGAGCAAGGAAAGATGAAGAGAAGCTCCCATCCACCGAAGATGGATTCAAACAGCAAAAATCCCCTTGACATGATACACATGGATCTGTGTGGACCCACAAGAACTGAAAGCCTAGCCAGAAAGAAGTACATGTTAGTTCTTGTTGATGAGTTCTCTAGGTTCACCTGGCTCGAATTTCTACGAGCCAAATCTGATGCTGCCGATCGTATCATTGCCTTCATCAAGCGGATTCAAGTTCTCTTGGGTCGCCGGGTGAAGAAGTTAAGAAGTGACAACGGAACCGAGTTTTGCAATGCAAAACTGCAATCCTTTCATGAAGATGTGGGAATCTCTCACAACTTCTCTGCCGTGCGCACTCCTCAACAGAATGGAGTTGTAGAAAGGAAGAACCGGACGTTAGTCGAAGCAGCTCGATCCATGATGGCTCATTCAGGCGTTCCTCAATCATTTTGGGCTGAAGCAGTCTCAACAGCATGCTACACGCAGAATCGTACCTTGATCGTTAAACGGACCGGTAAAACCACCTACGAGATGGTCGAACAGCGTAAGCCAAACATCGATTACTTTAGAGTTTTTGGATGTAAATGCTATGTTTTAAATAACCGGGATGATTTGGGAAAGTTTGAACCCAAGTCTGATGAGTCTATCTTCATCGGATACTCACATAACTCAAAGGCTTATAGGATTTTCAACAAACGGACCCAAACCATCTTGGAAAGCTCAAATGTTGATTTTTCCGAAACCGAAACTTATTCTGTTGCAAGTTCAAGTAATATAGATGCCTCTTTCCCTGAACTGTTCACCGTACCACCGAGCACACATTCTTCCACTAACTCTTTTGCTTTAGACTTTTTAGACCTCGCAGATTACGATCTACCAACTCTCACGAGTCCGATTGTAGTTCCTGCTCATGCTGGTTCAACCTCTACTTCCGTAACATCTGATGCCTTCATCACTGAGCCTTCTTCAAGCACTTCTACAAACTCAGTGACACCAGAGTCGGCAGTCTCTCCCCCTGAAACCTCATCCGCTGCCTCACTGGAACCCGTCCGAGAACAGACCCCACACCCTGTTCTTGCACCAATCCCGGAAGAAGCTCCGCTACCCTCACCTAGTTCAGCTCAACGAACTTATGCTCAGGTAGTGCGTGAGCCCCGGTTAGAGGCATCACTGCAGACTAATCTGGAAGCGGGATCATCAAGTAGAAACCAGCGAGAGGTCTTTGCCGTGCAAGATGTGAACGACGCATCCAACAACCAACAAGCTTATGTCACTCTTCCACACACTCGAAAGTGGACACGAGATCATCCCCCCTCCCAGATCATCGGGAGTCCCTCACCACCTGTCAAGACGAGATCTTCAAAGAACGTGGAGAACCTAATTCTATTCAGAGGGTTCTTGAGTGAATTTGAACCTTCGGATGTTTCCCAAGCTCTTACAGATCCTGATTGGGTTTTATCGATGCAAGAAGAGCTTGCGGAATTCGAGAGAAACAAAGTATGGCGTTTGGTAACCAGACCGTGGGGAAAGTCCATAATCGGGCTGAAGTGGATATTCCGGAACAAGAAAGACGAGAACGATCTCATCATCCGGAACAAAGCCCGATTGGTTGCCAAAGGTTATCGCCAGCAAGAGGGTATTGATTACGATGAGACGTTTACGCCTGTGGCTCGGATCGAGGCTATTCGGATCTTCCTTGCATACGCCGCACACAAGAACATGACGGTCTATCAAATGGACGTCAAGTGTGCTTTCTTGAACGGTGTTCTTCAAGAAGAGGTGTACGTTGAACAACCGGAAGGATTCGTTGACCCCAGATATCCAGACCATGTGTACGTGTTGGATATGGCACTTTACGGTCTCAAGCAAGCTCCTAGGGCATGGTACGAAACTCTCACTGATTACTTGCTAGGAGTTGGCTACAAGAAAGGTACAATCGATCCCACTTTGTTTCTTAAGAGATCAGGTAGTGACTTAATTATAGTTCAGATATACGTGGATGATATTATCTTTGCATCTACAAAGTCTGAGATGTGCCAAGAGTTTGAAAACACCATGAAATCCCAATTTAAAATGAGCATGATGGGCGAGTTGACGTTCTCTTTAGGACTTCAAGTTCGACAACGCCCTGATGGCATTTTTATAAATCAAGCTAAGTATGTTCAAGATCTTTTAAAACGCTTTGATTTTGGTGGTTCAAACTCTGCGGCAACACCAATGCCCAGAAATTTTCAACTAAATGCTGACTCTTCTAGTAAACCGGTTGACCAGAAGACTTATCGGCAATTATTGGTTCCCTCTTATATCTCACGGCTAATAGACCAGACATTGTCTTCTCCACGGGTGTCTGCGCTCGTTTTCAGTGTGATCCACGTGATTCACACTTGTCTGCAGTCAAAAGAATCCTTAGGTATCTCAAAGGCACACCGGATTTTGGCCTTTGGTACCCAAAGGATTCTGGTTTTGAACTAATTGCATATACAGACTCAGACCATGCAGGTTGTAAGCTCAACAAGAAAAGCACATCTGGTGCTTGTCAGTTCCTCGGAAATAAGCTAGTGAGTTGGTCATCCCGGAAGCAGAATTGCATATCTTTATCCACCGCGGAGGCAGAATATGTTGCCGCCGCCTGCTGCTGCTCGCAAGTTCTGTGGATGAAAACCCAACTTGCCGACTTCGGATACACTATGCAGAGGATTCCCATCTATTGCGACTCCAAGAGTGTGATTCAGATCACGGCAAATCCGGTTCAACATTCTCGGACGAAACATATCGACATCCGATACCACTTCATAAAAGATCACGTCGAGAAAGGTAACGTTGAACTGTACTTTGTTGAAAGCGACTATCAGCTTGCTGATTTGTTCACAAAGCCGTTTGATGAGAAGCGTCACTTCTTTCTCCTAAGCAAATTGGGAATGCTAGACCTCCCTGCCTGAGGTCTAGGGGGAGTCGGGAATTCAGTTTATATATGCATGTGTGTAGGGGGAATCTTTCGGAATCTTTGAATGTCTGCATGAATCGAGGGGGAGTGTCATATCTTTATCTGCATGTTTCTCTAACGTTCTCGGATCCACAACACCTTGGATACCAATTTATACTTTATTTCGTAGGTGTGGATCCCCACGATGACTTCTGATTACTTCAGATCAGAACTCGCTCAAAACCCCGTTGAGACGTACCAGGTAAGTCTCTTTTCTCGAGGATCGGGGGCTGAACTTGTAAATTTTGTGAACTTGAAAGTTTAGGGGGCGGTAGAGTACATGTCTTGAACTTACAAGTTCGGGGACTAACTTTGCCACTTTCTGAATCTTATGTTCAGGGACTCGTTTTGCACCTTTGTGAAACTTGTAGTCCAGGGTCTGTTTTGAAATTTTCTAAAACTACAAGTTCAGGGACTTGCTTGTAAGTTTCTTAAAACTTCAAGTCCAGGGGTGGTTTTTGCCATTTGGTGAAAGTCGGGTTAAGAGAGCCAAACAGTATTTCTCCGCCAAACACAGTACAATTTTTGGTAAAAATATAAATACTGATTTCAGAGATTTACTATTCACAATTTCAAAAACTTCACTTTTTCTCTCTGAATTCTCACCCGATAACCACTTCGCGCTCGATTCCGAAATCGCTCGTTTTTGCTCCGTTCATCGAACCGATTACGTTTCTGGATTCCTGGTAAGTTAACGATCAACCCTTACGTAATTATAACGTTTAAATCATTCGTTTTAAGGTCTGGATCGAAGCCTAAACTTTTCAAAACTTACCCGAAACCCAAACTTCTTGGAATGGGCTTTCGGGGCGTTAAATCGATCCATTGTTGCTTCTAAACTTGTTTATGACTGATTTAGGATGCATGTTAATAGTTTAGAACTTCAAATCTGTGTTTTGTGGTCGGTTTTTGATTCTGGAAGACGAACGGTTCGCGTTTTCCGAATCGGAAAACATGAACATTCATGTTTTCCGAATCGGAAAACATGAATGTTCATGTTTTCCGAATCCGTAGCCGATGAGTTTTCTTGAATGTTTTCCGATTCGGAAAACCAGATAAATCCGATTCGGATTATCAGGTTTTCCGAATCCAAACTTGAGCCTCATGTTTTTCAAGTTTTCCGATTCGGAAAGCATGGTGTAACATCCCAAATTCCTTATTTACTCATTTAATTTAATAGTTTATTATTGTTGTTAGTTAGAAAATATAACTGGGTTAAAATTTGGATATTTGTGTGGGCTTAGGATTTAGGAGTGGGCTTAGCCTAGGAGAGAAGTCCGGCCCGGGTTTATAAATACCCCAACTCTCCTAATTAGTTCCTCCTAATTCCATTCTTTTACTTGGAGAGAAAGAAACAGAGAGAGAGAAACCGAAAGAGAGAGTGAGAAAGATCGAACTAGAAGAGGTGATCGAGGGCTTGGATTCGTATTTCGATCACGTAAGGTATGGTTACTAATCTCGTTAATAATCGTTCCGGAATCTAGGGTTTTGATTGTTGATGTTTCGAGATTGTTTATGGTTGGGTTTTCGATGTAAATCGAATCTAGGAATAAGTATTGTTAGGGTTTTGCTTTGAAATCGATTATAATGACTTTGGGGTTAAAATTCGAAATTGCTGTCAGGATTGCGCAGCCGTGGGAGATCGGCTCGTTCTCTCTCGTTAACCGTCGGATCGTCATGAAATTTAGACAGCAGCTTCACGACTCATTGTTCTTCAATCTGACCGGCGGGATCGTGCATCGGAGGCGCCAGTAAGGAGTAGCAACTAGTCGAAGTTGGCTGATTTTCCAGGAAAAGCGAATTCGGTAATTTGGATTATTAAGCGTGTGTGGCGATTCTCAAAGGCAAACGACGGAGAATCAAGTGTGGTTGTTAATCGATCACAAGGTAAGAATCTTAAGCATGTTGTTGGTTTAATTGAAGTGATTATCGAGTAATCAATAGGCTAGGGTTTAATGTTGTTTTTGAATCGTTAATTCGTTGCTAGAAGTCGTTTAATGTTGGTTTTTGGTATTGGAATGGATAGGGATGTTATAGGATAGCAATGTGTGAATTTTAGGGGCAATTGGACTAGTCTAGCTACGTCTAAGACCCTTGTTTCGGTATCGAGTCTTCGTATTGATTTGATAGTAAGTAATGTGCTTTACGATTGAATTGTTTAGGTGAGTTAACTTGCTATCGTGAGGATACCGAGGAGTACCCTAAGCTGCTATAAGGTGAGTTACATTGTGCTTGTTTTATATTGTTTCGTGTGTATGTATGCATGATTTGGTTGAGTCACTTTTATAATTGTGAGTGGGTTACGTATTCTATATTGTGGCATGTATGTATGTGTGTATGTGTATATGATAAGTTGATGTAGCCGGATCGTGAGACGGTCCGAAGAGCGAGTAATCGCTAAGGCCGGGTTGTGGGACGATCCGAAGAGTGGGTAACCACTAGGGCCGGGTCGTGGGACGATCCGAAGAGCGAGTAATCGCTAAGGCCGGGTCGTGGGACGATCCGAAGAGTGGGTAACCACTAGGGCCGGGTCGTGGGACGATCCGAAGAGTGGGTAACCACTAGGGACGGGTCGTGGGACGATCCGAAGAGTGGGTAACCACTAAGGCCGGATTGCGGGGCGATCCGAAGAGTGGGTAACCACTAGGGCCGGGTCGTGGGACGATCCGAAGAGTGGGTAACCACTAAGGCCGGATTGCGGGGCGATCCGAAGAGCGGGAAACCGTTAAGATGTGGATATGAAGTGATTGGTATGTGTGATTGTGATGGCACCGATTGTGGTATGTGCCCGCGTGGCAGTTTGAAATAGGCATAGTGCTAGCTCACTAAGCGTTTTCGCTTACCCTTTCGTTGTTTACTTTTTTTCAGGTTCTGGTTTAGAAGTGGATAAGGGCAAGGCCCCAGCTTGATTTTCCTGTGGATGACGGTTCTAGCGACACCTTGGCATTTATTTGTGGGTTTTATTTTATAATTAAATGGGATTTTTAGTTACTTATTTTTAGTTGGCATTTATTGAGCCGGTTGGCCGTGAAAACGTATTTACTTCTTAATAAATTTATTTATTAAATTGTTTTTATTTAAAATCTTTAAAAATCCCATTTTTGAAAATTGGATGTTACAACTTGGTATCAGAGCCTAGGTTTAAGAGAATCAGCACACACGCTTGCAGGTGTGTGTGTGGTTGGACTTAAACTAGGAGATTTTGGGAAAAAGAAAATGGTCAAGGGTCGGAACTGTCAACGGAACTTCAAGATGGGGGTGAGTAGCACTATCTGTATTTGTTTATTTTGTGCCATCAAAGTGATTATGTGTTAACGTTTGAATTGTGATTTTTGGCAACCCTTCTTGGGGTATGTTGGTAATTTATGTTTGTGGACTACCTACTTAGTCGATAGGATTGAGATTGAATTAGGATGGTATCAAACTCAAATGTAAACACCTCGAGAAGTCGGTAAGGGGTTACTGGGCATGTTCTTGTTTGATTGTTGTCTAGTGATCTCAAGCCAGTTATCGATTTGCGGTTGGTTATAGCAGTACGGGCCCAAATAATAGTACTACTATAAACACCGGTGTAGATTTGAATTTGATTAAATCTTGGGAATCTCAATTTGATTGACGACAGTTAGGGGACCGATGAATGCTTGAGCTGTAAATACAATTTGATGAGGTTATTTGTTGCTTATGATACTGCATGAGAATGACTGTTTGAGGTTTAAACGTATGTGTTATAAACTTATATGTGTGGGGGCGTGATCTAGTCGTTAGGATTGCATGTGCACTAATGATTATTGTTAAGTATTGCGTGAGCTTTAGCTATGATTAAAGGAGAGTGTAGTAGGACACTCTAGATGTGGATAGTGGAATGACCTCAAGTAGTACTGTTCCTAAATTACTTTGTTAAACGTTTAGAAGGGTGACTTTAGGAGCACTCAACTGGTGAGAGTTGTTTAGACTGCTTATTTACACTCGGTGGATTATGAGCACCGGTACGGATTCCTTGTTTCTTCGTTACGGATTCCTCAACTGGTGAGAGTTGCTAAATTTTCGTTGCGTTTATTTGATACGTGTACGGGCTCCTTATGTTTTCATTCATGTCATTCGATCTATTCGTTCGTGCTTAATGTGCTTTGTTGATCAAGGTTATTGAGTGTTTCTATTAATTCAGTTGTTCGTTTGGTTGGACGTCTTTTTTCGAATTTACATATAGAAACATGATTTTATAGTTATAAGCTGCTGGAAATTTTTCTGAAAATTTTATGTTGCTTGTAAAAATCATAACTAATCGCTCGTTTATCGGATTACTTCATACGATATATGTTTGGAAACCCCCAACAGTGTACTACAAATTATTGTCACACGAACAACCTGTAATTTTTATGCTAAAGTGTCTAAAATCTGAGTTTTACGAAACAGCTCCTGTTTTAGACGAAAATAGCGCAACCGTTTTCAAAAATTCGCACAAGACTTGTTTTAAACCCGATTCAGTCCATTCTTGATTCGTTGGAATCCTAAGACGCTGATCTAAAACTTTCATTTTGATATGTTTTTCTAAAGCCTATTGTAGACATGTTAAACTGTTTGATCTCTATACATGTTAAATGCTGAAAATCGTACGTCCCGATTTCTAAAAGCCGTGTTATAGTTTTCGTTCGGATTTGATTCTTGATAGGATTTTGAGGCATCCTGAGGTTTTGGAAAGAGTTGGTTTGGAGTCGGATTGCGCTATAGGTTAGTTAAACCTGTAGACCTGTAGAGTAAGTGTGGAGAGTAGTGGGCTCCTTAGAACACTCAGTTGGTTGACTATGATCCTAGAGCAGTACGGTTGAGAATACGTTAGTGCATGTCGTAAGGCATGGTTCTAGGTGAATATGTTGTTGGATATAGTTTTTGGTGGTTAATAGAGGGAGGGGGTTTTACCTAGAGACAGTAAGCCCTAACTCAAGGATAGATGTTTATGTTAAGGTTGGAGAGACACTCCAGCAGTTGTGGTTAGGTTAGACTCTTTAGTTGGAGAGAGAGATGTTGTCGGATGATAGACCTGAAGATCGAGATAGATCTAGCGGTTAGGAATCTGGAGGCCAAGGTCTGTAGCAGAGGTGGGACCGAAGACGCAGCTACATTGACGTCGAAGCATTCCCAAATGTCCTGCCTAAGCAAAAGAAGGATCGATGTTTGACTACGTGCTGGATACCAGGGCCGGAGGACACTCCCTATGCCAATATGGGTTTTGATTGCAGTTGTTAATGGATAAGGATAAAAGGAGCTTAGAGCCGTGTTTTGGGATGGGTTGACATCCTCAACCCGAGGTTACTCTAGATGGCTGCTTAGAGAGCAGTATTTGCTGTTTATAGAGTTTATGGCCGAGAAGATTCAGGAGGCCAGTTGGTTAGTATCCAAGGCCCAAGTGGGGGAGGGATAGTTGGTCGTGTACGGCGAAGGAGAGCGAACCAAGACGACGTTCTGTTCGGTCATGATGAGGAGACGGTACCTGTCGCGTGAATGCACGGGTTATTTAGCTTACGCCTTAAACAATCAGTCGAGAGGTAGTATCGGTAGACAGTAAACCTTCGGACGTGCTTTCGGGAGATCTATCGGGATTCCGACCGATAGACATGTTGAGATTAGGTTCGACTTGATGCTCAGAACAACAATAGTTGCGAGGACCCCAGTCGTTCGGCGTCACTTGGATTCTAAGAACTGTTGGGTTTGCATGAACTCTCCGGGAAAAAGATTATCCGCCCGAGTAGCTAGCTTTGGGGTTCGCCATTTGTGGGTCGTGAAGAAGAAGGACGGGAGTCGTCGCATGTGTGGTGGCTAGCAAGAACTCAACAAGGTTACCATCAGGAGTAGGTATCCCTTACCTAGAATAGTTGACTTGTTCGAGCAGTCTCAGGAAGCGGCGTGGTTTCAAGTTTGATTCTCTTCGTTTTAGCACCAGCTTGAGGTGCAGGGGTGAAGACATCCACAAGACAGCGTTCAGAGCCTGTTACGGACATTGTGAGTTCTTAGCGAGGCCTTCTGGCCTCGCCGCTGTCCAGCTGCATTGGTGGATTTATGAATTGGGTCTATAGGCAGATGCTTGATAGGTCGGTGATAGTTTTTCGAATGTTATTATAGGAAAGCGTGGAACGGATGCTCGTTTGTACGAAGTTGTTGATGTTACAGTATTTGAAGTTGGAGGAAGTTAGGTACAAGGGATTTGTCGAGGTCGAGTTGTGATCCAGACTACTCTTACTTGACGCTTGTGTTTCCTACACTGGTGGTTACACTCGTAGGCTTCAAGGGTCAAGTGGGGACTGTCGGGATTAGGTGTTTGGGGTGCAGATTAGCAAGCGGCATTCGAGTTTTACAGCGAAGTTGTGTGAGGCGTTTATTTTGATGCCTTCTGGGGGAATCAAGGAGATGATGGGCATTGCGACACATCACTTTTTGGTTGGGTAGTGTTGTTACATAGAGAGGCAGAGTATTTGCTTACGTTTAGAGGTCAGTAGCCGTTGATGAGCTGAAATGCGGGAGTAGTATCTAGAATTGTTTTCAGATTGATTTCGGGGACGAAATCCGTGTAAGTGGGGGAGAGTTGTGTTGGGAATCGCAGGCTACGAAACATGCACAACGGAATAAACAAAAACCCTGGATTCCCAATCGAGGATCCAATCCCAAACACAAACAGACACAATCGAGGGTGTTCCGAAATCTTACCTTTAGTTGTGAAAAACTCCGGAAGGCTTGTAGGGAATACACCGCTACTGACACCGATCGAGAAAGTTGCTAGACCACCACTTTGGATTGCCCGGAAAAACGAACACGATTCCCCCACTGGAGAAAAACGGCGCCGGTAGAGAGAGAGAAGAGAGAGAAAGTTTTCTGGGTTGTGGGATTTTAAGACTGAAATTAATTGTTAAAACTGATACCCCTAACCCCTTATTTATATGGATAAAACTTAATAAGAGTTTTATTCCATATAAAATTCTTTGGTAATTATCTCCAAATAATTTCCATAATTAATTAATCTTAATTAATATATAAATAGTTTAACTAACTATTTATTTAAAACTTTCTCATCAAATAATTAATTAATAAACAATTAATTATTTCTCTCACGTAATCCAAACGTTCTCATTTTGGCGTGCAGCGGTGTGACCTACTAGTGTCCTATAACATTGGATACGGTAACCCTGTTACTGTCTCGCACATAATCCTAACAGACTCCCACTTGTGCTAGACATGTAACTGTACTGTTACCATTGGCCTAAGGAGGTCCCTAGCCAGACACTTAGGTTAACCAGGTTATAAGATCTCTTACATCCAGAGATACAATTCACGCTTGAATTTGTACACAGGTTCATTCCTTTTGCACACGATATTTCTAAAGTGATTTAAGACATGGAGTGGAGGATTCATTTCTTAAAATCAAGTATTTCTTGACTCTAACGGATATTACTAAATAATCCCTGTTATTCTATCCGAGCGTGGCCACGCGTTTTCTGCCAATATTAATCGTCAAGGGGCCCAGAAATATCTCTCTTTTGAAAGAGGTGCAAATCCCTTCTTGACTACTTGCATTTGGATCCATGGCTTCCGCTGCATCTAGTCACGTCCCGTATGGCCGCCCTGTTACGGTGCAGCGTTAGTACGTGCTAAGAATACAGTAGTCCTCGCGTTCCCAAACCAAGTATCTCAGGTCTAAGGACAACCTATCAAGTCAGTGCTTATGACTGAGGCTCCATGAAGCAGACTTGATTACTGGTCACTTCCAATACCCAAACACTCTGATGAGTATCTACAAATACTTGGTCACATCACTTGTGCTTTTATTCTTTACTTTGAATAAATCATCAAGTATCTGTAATAGCGTTAAACTCCCTATTGAAATTCCCATTTCAATAAGTGGCTACGGAAATTTAGATTTCATACAAAACTTTGTAAAATCATGGATACGTTAAATATGCAAAAAATAGTTGATTTAGAACAATCATGAAAATAAAACCTCCATTTATTTCCAACACACTGTGAAATAAAAACTTTACATGATTACATTGTTTCTAAATTAGACTATAGTAATAATTAATAAACTAAGTACTAGCTACTGGCTTCCAGGTACTGCATCCCAATGGAATTCGCATGTGCCTCATGCTTTACCCTTGCTAGTGGCTTTGTCAGCGGATCTGCGACATTGTCTTCCGTTGGAATCTTGCATATTCTCACATCTCCTCTTCCAATGATCTCTCGGATGAGGTGATACTTCCTGAGCACGTGTCTTGACTTGTGATGCTCTCTAGGTTCCTTTGCTTGCGCCACGGCTCTTGAGTTATCACAGAATATATCGATCGGTCTCGAGATACTGGCAACCACTCTGAGATCCGATAGAAAATTCCTTAGCCAGACAGCTTCCTTTGCCGCATCAGATGCTGCAATGTACTCTGCTTCTGTAGTTGAGTCTGCAATCGTGTCCTGCTTCGAGCTCTTCCAAGAGATCGCACCTCCGTTTAGGGTAAAGACGTACCCTGACTGTGACCTGAAGTCATCTCTGTCGGTCTGGAAACTAGCGTCAGAGTATCCGGTGACACTAATTTCATCCTCAGTACCTCCAAAGACCAAGAACATTTCCTTCGTTCTTCTCAGATATTTAAGAATGTTCTTGACAGCCACCCAATGGGGTTCACCCGGATTCTGTTGGTATCTGCTCGTAACACTTACTGAGTAAGCAACATCGGGCCTAGTACATAGCATGGCATACATAATCGATCCAATTGCTGAAGCATATGGGACCGATTTCATCTTGTCCTGATCTTGACTAGAAACAGGACACTGTGTTTTACTTAACACTATGCCATGTTGCATCGGGATAAATCCTTTCTTGGATTCATCCATCCTGAATTTCTTCAGGATTTTATCGATATACGTACTTTGGCTAAGCCCGATAAGCCGCTTAGATCTATTTCTGTAGATCTTTATACCGAGTATATAAGCGGCTTCTCCAAGGTCTTTCATCTGGAAACATTTGCTTAACCAACTCTTAACACTCTGTAAAGTTGGTACATCGTTTCCTATGAGTAGAATGTCGTCTACGTATAAGACCAAGAAGGTTACTATGCTCCCACTGAACTTAGTGTAGACACACGGCTCGAACTCACTTTTGGTAAAACCAAACTCTTTGATTCGCTCATCAAAGTGTAAGTTCCAGCTTCGAGATGCTTGCTTCAATCCATAAATAGATTTTAGCAGCTTACACACCTTATTAGGATTCTTAGGATCTTCAAACCCCTCTGGTTGTTCCATATAGACGTCTTCTGTTAACTTTCCATTCAGAAAGGCTGTCTTGACGTCCATTTGCCAAATCTCGTAGTTAAAATACGCTGAGATGGCCATAAGAATCCTTGTTGACTTTAACATGGCCACTGGTGAAAAGGTTTCATCATAGTCAATACCATGAGTTTGCGTGAATCCTTTTGCGACCAGTCTGGCCTTGAAGGTGTGTACATTTCCATCCATGTCGGTTTTCTTCTTGAAAACCCATTTGCGCCCAACAGCCTTACAGTGTTGTGGTAAATCAGTCAACTCCCAAACTTGGTTGTCGTACATGGATTGCATCTCGGCCTTCATGGCTTCCTGCCATTGTTCAGACTCACTGCCTGACACAACTTCTCCGTAGGACGTTGGTTCATTCAAATCTCCGCTATCCTGAGAGACTAGGAACCCAAGATACCTATCTGGTTCTTGTCTTATCCTGCTGGATCTGCGAAGGTCCTGTGTTTGCACTTCCTCAATCGGCTCTGATTGAGGTTCAACATTGTTATGTTGAATTTCTGGCTCAACAACTGGTGTAGTGTCTTCTTCGTCTACTACCTGTAGATCTACATCCTTTCTGGTGTTCTCTAGACTGAGAAACTTTTCTTCCAGAAATTTTCCATTTCGAGCAACAAAGACTTTGTTCTCTTCAGGGTTGTAGAAATAATATCCCACGGTGGTCTTGGGATATCCAACGAAGAAACACTTGTCGGATTTGGGCTTGAGTTTTTCTGAGGTGGGTCGTTTGACGTAAACCTCACAACCCCAAATTTTTAGAAAAGATACGTTGGGTTTCTTACCCTTCCATAATTCATATGGAGTCTTTTCCACCGACTTTGTTGGCGCTCTGTTCAGTATGTGTGCTGCTGTTTCGAGCGCATGTCCCCAGAATGACATCGGCAGCGTAGAGTGACACATCATCGTTCGTACCATATCAAGTAAAGTACGATTTCTCCTTTCTGATACACCATTCATCTGAGGTGTATACGGAGGTGTGAGTTGGGATACAATCCCACATTCCATTAGATGATTGTCAAACTCGTCACTGAGATATTCGCCACCACGATCTGACCGTAAGAACTTGATCCTCTTGTCAAGTAGATTCTGTACTTCATTCTGATATTCCTTGAATTTCTCAAAGGTTTCAGATTTATGTCTCATCAAGTAGACATAACCATACCTACTGAAGTCGTCAGTAAAGGTAATGAAGTACCGGTATCCTCCTCTTGCTACATGACTGAAAGGTCCACATACATCTGTGTGGATTATTTCAAGCAAGTCAGTAGCCCTTTCATTTCATTGTTGAAAGGTTGCTTTGTCATTTTGCCAGATAAACAAGATTCGCAATTATCAAATGGTTTATAGTCGAAATTGCCAAGAAAACCTCCTTTTAGGAGTAGTTCAATGCGTTTCTTGTTTATGTGGCCCAAACGACAATGCCAGAGGTAAGTCTGATCCTCAATATCCTTGGATCGTTTACTTATATGATAGATTTCACTAATGTTGTCTTGTAGATTTACAGTGTATAGACCATTCACGGGTGTAGCTTTAAAATAGAAAATATTATCTTTAAAGACTGAAATCATTTTATAATCATATTTATAATAAAAACCTTGGTCTACTAATAAATCAAAAGACAAAACATTCTTAATCATATTTGGAATATAATAACAATTATCCAGTTCCAAAACTAGACTCGAGGGTAAACTAAGACTATAAGATCCCACGGCTTCAGCAATCAACGGAGTGCCTTCGCCAACTCGTAGGTTCGAACGGTCCTTCCTCAGAGTCTTTCTTCTAGTGAATCCCTGTAAATGATTACAAATGTGGTTACCACTGCCTGTATCAATTACCCATGATTCATAAGAAGTGATTAAGCAATCTATCATAAAGATACCTGGAGCATCGGGCAAACCGATCTCTATCTGGTCGATATTCATCGAGTGCTCGCAAATATCCTCGCTGCCGCACTCTGGGCAACTCAGGTCTCCCAGCTCATCAATTATATCAGTGTCCATGAGATTCGCAGGTTCGGGTACTGGCTCTAGACTGGCCAGGATATCTTCATGAACTTTATCCACGTCGTTCTTTGGTTCCTTCATGTAGGCACTAGTTGTGTCCTGAACTTCCTTTGTGAGGGAGAACCACATGAGATACACTAACTCTTCCTGAGTCATCTTGTACCCCAGACGTGATAAACATTTAAAAAGCCTTCTCATTTCAATAAGATGGTTTTTAACTGACTGACCCTTTTGCAGCTTCAGGGAGAGTATCTCTTGCATGATCAAAAGCTTGCCCGTATGCTTGTAGAAACCTAACTGGTTTTCTACATTTCTCACAACCTCGTGACAGAATTTCACTCTTAAGTCTCCCGTGAACTCAGGTGATATAGAGAAAACTAGAATGGACATTACATCCGATTCATCTGCCATGAACCTGAAATATTCAGCAAATTCCTCTTCAGGGGCATTGCTTTTAGGTCGTGACATGGGCTTATTAATCACATAAAGCTTACCCTGGGCACTCAAAACATTCTGTAAGTGCAACTTCCAAACTGGAAAGTTCTGGCCCGTAAGCTTCCACTTGCCCGTAATAAGGCGAAGTGATTCCTCAGGTGAATGAAACGGAATGCTAATTGGAGACATCTACAGAAGAATATAAATTCCAATTTAGTTTATAATTATATAACTCTAATAAATTATTACCCTTAAAATAAATTTATTAGACTAGAATCCATATTTCACATGTGTCGGGAAGCATGTGATCATGTCAAACCGACTCATGCGATCTATGGTAGGTAAAACTATACCAATCGTATTCCAATCTTGAAAATACGACTTCTAGATCGTCGGGACATCGGATATTAATAGTCCGTGCATATTTAGTCCCTCTAGTGCATTTTGGCCTGGTACCACCCAGTGAATAAATAATTACCAAAATAGACTGCACCACCCGGGACCTGGACAAACTCTGGCCGGTACCACCCGGAGATAATTCGCAGAGTTTTATCACCTTCCAGTTTCGGTTTGAACACGGGCGTTCATAGTGTGTGCACTTACAACGCCCTATGTACCTTACACCGGAAGTGCCCCTAAAGTGGGTTGCACTTACTAATCTATGATTTTAACAAGGGTCGAAATTGTCAGTTTCCTTTTTCCAAAAACTTTGAAAAACTGGATCCAAACACTAACTGTATTTGTATCCTTTTAATTTTTAAACAATTCGTTCAAAAAGGCAATTTATATTTAATAGCAATTACGTAAATTAAACAACCACGCAATTTAAATATAAAAAGCATAGTCATAGCCTAAACCCTTAAACTAATGTTGTTTTGTGAGCCAACACAAAACAACGGTCTCAACCCTAAGTGACAAAAGTCTTCATCTTCTGGCACTCCCACTGGCTCCGAGATCCATGGCCGTCGTCTTGTCTCCGTCTCGATGTAATTAAAATAATTATTACAAATGGGCTTAAATGGCACGCAGGCCTCCCAATTAGTCTAATAAAATAATTTAAATTACAAAAGGGTTGTAAATGGCACGCAGGCCTCCCAACAATTCTAAAACGGATAAATAAAACACAACCACGGGTCTAAAAGGGTTTAGCTATGACTCAATATAATTAAGCGAATTAAAATACAACTGAATTTTAATTGGATAATTATAAAACCAAAATTTAATTTAAAACAATTTAAAATTAAATTTAGTCCTGAATCGTTTTAACTTTATCTGATAAAACGGTCCTTTATCCCAAAAGTTATCCGGGAACGAATCCTAATCTAGATCCGTTAATGATGAACGATTGGGACGAACAACGATCTTGATTTCCACCGATCCGCCAAAGCGTGGCTGTCGACCGGTGGCTTCAGTATCGCCGGTGACGACAATGACACGATTGCCACCGCCGCCACCCGAAGAACCATCGAAAACCTACGGTGATCGACACCCCATTGCGGTGGTTGTCGACCACCACCACAAACAAAACCATCGCCGCCATCAATTGCGCCGGCAACAGCGGCGGCTAGGTGCCACCACCATTGCCGTGTTCGACGGCTCTTGAACCGAAAACAAGTCTCGCCACCACCACGATCGGTGGTGTGACGATTGTGTTTGGACGACGACGACAGCGGCAGCCGCTGCCACCACCACCGCCGCCTCCAATGGTTGCAATCGAACAGAAAAACCACCGCCGCCGCCAATTCGATCGGCGATGGTATCAATTGGCCACCACCGTCGTCGATTGCGGTTACCAGCAGCAGTAATCATCGCCGCCACCACCACAGACGGTGGTGTGACGGTTGTTTTGATCCGGCGACGGTAGCAGCTCGAAACCACCACCGCCGCCGGTGGCTGCTATCGTTTCCGGTTGCGACCACCACTTTATCGAAGACCGATCACCACCGCCACCACAAGCGGTGGTGTGGTGATTTCCGTCGGCCACTGCCGCAGCCACGAACTGTGGTGCGGCGTAGTGGTTGGTTTTTGGTGGACAGCTGCCGGCCACCACAATCTGTGGTTTCGCCGGTGGTTGTTTCCGATCAGTTTTAGGTTTTCCAAAAAAATTTAATTTAAAACCCGAATTCGATAAAAAATCAAAACTTTATTAACCTAATAAAATTAACAACCTGATCTACAGGTTTGGGAAGTGGCTCTGATACCACTGTTGGGAATCGCAGGCTAGGAAACATACACAACGGAATAAACAAAAACCCCGGATTCCCAATCGAGGATCCAATCCCAAACACAAACAGACACAATCGAGGGTGTTCCGAAATCTTACCTTTAGTTGTGAAAAACTCCGGAAGGCTTGTAGGGAATACACCGCTACTGACACCTATCGAGAAAGTTGCTAGACCACCACTTTGGATTGCCCGGAAAAACGAACACGATTCCCCCACTGGAGAAAAACGGCGCCGGCAGAGAGAGAGAAGAGAGAGAAAGTTTTCTGGGTTGTGGGATTTTAAGACTGAAATTAATTGTTAAAACTGATACCCCTAACCCCTTATTTATATGGATAAAACTTAATAAGAGTTTTATTCCATATAAAATTCTTTGTTAATTATCTCCAAATAATTTCCATAATTAATTAATCTTAATTAATATATAAATAGTTTAACTAACTATTTATTTAAAACTTTCTCATCAAATAATTAATTAATAAACAATTAATTATTTCTCTCACGTAATCCAAACGTTCTCATTTTGGCGTGCAGCGGTGTGACCTACTAGTGTCCTATAACATTGGATACGGTAACCCTGTTACTGTCTCGCACATAATCCTAACAAGTTGTAACATCCCAAATTCCTTATTTACTCATTTAATTTAATAGTTTATTATTGTTGTTAGTTAGAAAATATAACTGGGTTAAAATATGGATATTTGTGTGGGCTTAGGATTTAGGAGTGGGCTTAGCCTAGGAGAGAAGTCCGGCCCGGGTTTATAAATACCCCAACTCTCCTAATTAGTTCCTCCTAATTCCATTCTTTTACTTGGAGAGAAAGAAACAGAGAGAGAGAAACCGAGAGAGAAACCGAAAGAGAGAGTGAGAAAGATCGAACTAGAAGAGGTGATCGAGGGCTTGGATTCGTATTTCGATCACGTAAGGTATGGTTACTAATCTCGTTAATAATCGTTCCGGAATCTAGGGTTTTGATTGTTGATGTTTCGATATTGTTTATGGTTGGGTTTTCGATGTAAATCGAATCTAGGAATAAATATTGTTAGGGTTTTGCTTTGAAATCGATTATAATGACTTTGGGGTTAAAATTCGAAATTGGTGTCAGGATTGCGCAGCCGTGGGAGATCGGCTCGTTCTCCCTCGTTAACCGTCGGATCGTCATGAAATTTGGACAGCAGCTTCACGACTCATTGTTCTTCAATCTGACCGGAGGGATCGAGCATCGGAGGCTCCAGTAAGGAGCAGCAACTAGTCGAAGTTGGCTGATTTTCCAGGAAAAGCGAATTCGGTAATTTGGATTATTAAGCGGTGTGTGCGATTCTCAAAGGCAAACGACGGAGAATCAAGTGTGGTTGTTAATCGATCACAAGGTAAGAATCTTAAGCATGTTGTTGGTTTAATTGAAGTGATTATCGAGTAATCGATAGGCTAGGGTTTAATGTTGTTTTTGAACCGTTAATTCGTTGCTAGAAGTCGTTTAATGTTGGTTTTTGATATTGGAATGGATAGGGATGTTATAGGATAGCAATGTGTGAATTTTAGGGGCAATTGGACTAGTCTAGCTACGTCTAAGACCCTTGTTTCGGTATCGAGTCTTCGTATTGATTTGATAGTAAGTAATGTGCTTTACGATTGAATTGTTTAGGTGAGTTAACTTGCTATCGTGAGGATACCGAGGAGTACCCTAAGCTGCTATAAGGTGAGTTACATTGTGCTTGTTTTATATTGTTTCGTGTGTATGTATGCATGATTTGGTTGAGTCACTTTTATAATTGTGAGTGGGTTACGTATTCTATATTGTGGCATGTATGTATGTGTGTATGTGTATATGATAAGTTGATGTAGCCGGATCGTGAGACGGTCCGAAGAGCGAGTAATCGCTAAGGCCGGGTTGTGGGACGATCCGAAGAGTGGGTAACCACTAGGGCCGGGTCGTGGGACGATCCGAAGAGTGAGTAATCGCTAGGGCCGGGTCGTGGGACGATCCGAAGAGCGAGTAATCGCTAGGGCCGGGTCGTGGGACGATCCGAAGAGCGAGTAATCGCTAGGGCCGGGTCGTGGGACGATCCGAAGAGTGGGTAACCACTAGGGCCGGATTGCGGGGCGATCCGAAGAGTGGGTAACCACTAGGGCCGGGTCGTGGGACGATCCGAAGAGTGGGTAACCACTAAGGCCGGATTGCGGGACGATCCGAAGAGTGGGTAACCACTAAGGCCGGATTGCGGGGCGATCCGAAGAGCGGGAAACCGTTAAGATGTGGATATGAAGTGATTGGTATGTGTGATTGTGATGGCACCGATTGTGGTATGTGCCCGCGTGGCAGTATGAAATAGGCATAGTGCTAGCTCACTAAGCGTTTTCGCTTACCCTTTCGTTGTTTACTTTTTTTCAGGTTCTGGTTTAGAAGTGGATAAGGGCAAGGCCCCAGCTTGATTTTCCTGTGGATGACGGTTCTAGCGACACCTTGGCATTTATTTGTGGGTTTTATTTTATAATTAAATGGGATTTTTAGTTTCTTATTTTTAGTTGGCATTTATTGAGCCGGTTGGCCGTGAAAACGTATTTACTTCTTAATAAATTTATTTATTAAATTGTTTTTATTTAAAATCTTTAAAAATCCCGTTTTTGAAAATTGGATGTTACACATGGAATTTCCCTTTTAGGATTCCTAGTTTTTCCGAATCACTTATGAGGACAAGTTTTGGCTCGTATCAAAAATTCTAAGTGTTTTGTTTCCCGATTCGGAAAACAATGTTTTCCGAATCGGAAAACCCTTCATATGATTATGCTTTATTTTTCTAAGTGTTGAAGTTTCCCGATTCGGAAAACCTTGTTTTCCGAATCGGAAAACTTGTCTTTATAAGCATGCCTTATTTTTTCTAAGTGCTGAGTGTTTTCCGAATCAGAAAACCATGTTTTCCGAATCGGAAAACCTCCCCTCGTGTGTTTGCTCGTTTTCGACTCGGAAAATACGAAATACTCATTTTTGGGTTTTCGATGTTTTCCGACTCGAGCCTAGTCGAGGGTATAGTCTTTTTCTCGTAGCATCTATCAAAGCACTTACTAACACTGTTTCATGGTTTTGACTTGACAGAAATGGCTCGTCAACCGAACGCTCCTCCCTCGCCGATCAACAACGCCGCTGACCGAGCGCTCATCTCACCGGACGACATCCGCCAGATCAACCAGAACAACGAATACGTCGACCTGACTATCTTCGTTGTTCAAGACGAGGTTGTACTCGAGATCCTGAAGGCGCATCCCCTTGCTTACGCAATGCAGACCATAGTCGACATACCACTGCTGTACCTTCAGCAGTTCTGGAAGACGTCTTGCGTAGAGACCAGAGATGGAGTGCAGACCATTGTGGGCCGTGTAGACCACACCGAGCTGACTATCACCCTGGAGGATCTGAGGCGAATCCTTCATCTGCCGGCCGCCACTCCCGAGGCCCCGTTCGAGCCACTAGTTTCCGGCCCCGAACTCTTCAGCAAGATTCTCGCGCTCGGGGTCCATATCACACCAAATTAGAGACTGAACGGGATCTCTCAAGTAACTCAAGGGATGCTGCCTCCCATCTGGTTCTCCGTCTTCAACATCCTGAACCGCACACTGTCCTCGAAGACTCATGGCGTAGATAGGGCTACAACCCACATGTGGCACGTGATTCACTCTGTCGCCTACGGAAGGCGAATTGATGTTGCTCAACAACTCTGGTTGGACATCGTCAATGACGTCCGGGCAGGCCCTTCAAGGAACCGCCACACTTCCATCCCTTGGATGCGGTTTTTCAGCATCATCATCCGTGATCACATGGATCACAATCAGACAGTCAGGCGCAGATCCGGCCACCCACGATTCCAGAGTCAACAGATCGGAAGGATGAACAGGAGGAATCTGCGACCCGGCCAGGTAGAAATGCCTATCCCTGAAAATGTGTTGAGTATGGCGGACCATAGGGCTGAGAGCGTTAGATTATACCGTATGTCTATAGGCTTAGAAGCCGCGTCCACGGACTCCTCAGAACCGAGGAGCCCTACCCCGGACGCGCAACTCGTCCTTCGTAGAAGCTGTGCCACCGCACGGCGGGCCAAAGCTCAAGTGGGGGAGCTTCTGGCTCGGGAGTTATGAGCGTTGACGTAAGGGGCGAAGCGGGTAGAATTGTTCGTACGTCCGTCACTCCTCACATCGAAGGTGCCGAGGCCTATCAGAGAGCCACTGAGGCCCGGGCTCGCCGTGAACACACTCGCACATACGTCGAAGAAACGACACACGTTGCCGTTGAACGTGATATCATGCGTGGCTACCGGGTCAAGCAGTACACGGGAACGCTCCAACAATCACCAGTGCACTCATCATCCGAGGAACGCCGCATGCCGTCGCCGCCTCAACAAACCGAACAAGTGGGTGAGGAGGTGGAAGCTTCCCCACAAGAACAAGCACACTTCCCCACTCCACCTCATACGGACGCGGCCCCACAACAAACCGGCAAACCATCTGGAGATCCTTCCGGCGATGACTCCGACGGTCACGAGTCTTCTGATCACACTCCTTCTGACCGTCGTGAGGATGATGACGAGGCCACAGAATCCGAGAAGCTTGATTATGGATCTGATTCAGAGTTCCAAGAGACCGAACCGGTGAAGGGCGGAAAGGCCCAGATGATTGATGTTGATGAAGCTACCTCATCATTCAACGACGACAGGATGTCCGAGGATCCCGTTTTGGCTGGGAATCTAGCTTCTGATGACCGGCTGTCGGTCGCGAGGAGGAAGAAGAAGCCAAGGTTGCTACCGGCTGGGGAAGACTGGATAGTGAGGATGAGGAAGAGAGAGAGTGTTTAGCAAAAGAGACCGAAGAGGTAGAGGTCCAGTTAGACGAGCCGTGGGCTCAAATTCAGGAAGGAAGCGGAGAAGAAGAGCCGCATAGGTTAGAAACGGAAGTCCCCCTAATCCTGAGTCAAACCAACAGAGAGGCAACCCATACCGAGACCGGGCACCTTATGGTGTCTGGTCAAGACGCTAGCAGCCAACTAGCGCATTTGCACACCTCAACCACCCACTCGACCATCTCTCAACAGATGGTCGTTTCAGTTTTGCATGGGGATGTAGCACAACTTCTACCGGCCACTCATTCGGAGTCTGCCGGTGTTGAGATAAGAGAGGAACTGCCCCACCTCTCGACTTCCTTCGGTGCATGTAGATTCGTAGAGCCAATTCCCGGGACTTACACGCTCCCTTCGATTTTTAGGACACGCTCGTCGGCTACTCAAGCGGAGATCCCACGGGACTCCGCCGGAACGGGGAGAGTTGGTGCGTCAGAAGACGCCCTTCGAGGATCCGCCGGAAGCCCTGACATCGTCAACATTACACCAGCGGTGACATCAGGCCGAGAGAGCACCTCAGTAGGACTCTTCTCGACAACCGGAGCTCAAGCAGCTCTGGGTTTAATACCACCGGGACCGGGTCCGACAGACTCGAGCGAAGTCTCTAAAGACGCTCACGCAACACCGGGGCTTTTAGGCCTGACGGATTCGGGTGGAATCCCTAAAACCACCCCAGTAACAACGGGACTTCGAGGTCCGACGGATTTGGACGACATCCTAAAAGTCGTCCACTCACGAATGCTAGCGATGGAAGAAGCCAACAAGGCTAGGGATGCACGGGTCGAGGCGTTGGAGCGAGCCTTGGCCGAAACAGAGAGGAAGAGGTTGGCAGACTTTGAGGCTTCCAGAAAGCGTCAAGAAGACCGGGATGAGGAGCTTTTCGAGCTCAAACGCCAGATGAAGGGTAAACACGTGGTGGATTCCCCGACTACCGAAGCCCCAATTCCCCGACAGTCAGAAGATGTACTCAGACTTCCACCTCCTACCTCGGGCAACCTTCCTGACATCCCTGGATATGTCACGGAGGCGGAGCACGCGATCATGATTTCATCCTACACGACGCAGAATGATCACCTATCCGCTCAGCTTCGAGAGAGAGAGAGACGCCCAGATAGAGCTCCTTCAGCAGCGCATACGGGAACTAGAGGCCACGTGTCGGTCTCAGGCTCAGCCTTCCAAACGGAGGCATGACGACCCTGATGACTCGGCAGCGGGTCCTGATGAGGGGGAGGTGCAGGCTTCCAAACGGCTTCGCATCGACCTCCAATCTGCTTCTGGTTCCGGCTCGTCATCCGCTCCAGCTTCATCCACCGCTCCGTCAAGCGCTCCATCAGAGTCGGCCGCCGATATTCCGTACGTAGATTCAGACACGGAGACTCTTGATGTGTCGGGTTGGCATTACGAGTCAATCCCGTTAGATGAGGTAATTCAATTCCCTCATCTAACCGAGACAGCTGACATTGATGTCATTCCCCCGGAAGCAGCACCGACAGACTTATCAGAGATCCAGATTCCGGAAGAAGCCCGGAGAATCCTTCGGTCGCTAGCCCAAAGCCTCCGGATTTATCAGAGGGGGGACGACATCCTCCGAGACACAGATTACGACAACCTCTTTTCCACGATTGAGTTCCCCACTCCAGAAGCTCCGCAAACGATCTCCACAACAACTCCTGAATCCTCCACTCCTACCATCATCCAGTTGAACTGGAATCATACGGTCATCTTCAGGCCGTTCCTCGAGGAGTCTTTCACCCGGATCTTCCAGCAAGAGAAACTACATGTATGGTCTCGAAAGGTCTTCTTCGGGATCTCCCACATCAAGAAGCTGCGAAGAAGAACTGTATACGTCCACCAAAGGAAGTGCAACTGGGCTACCCACGGACGTCAAAGAATCCGACGTCGATTCACGAAGGTAACTGGTGTTCGTCCTTACAAACACGGACATCAGTTATTCCTCGAGTTCGATGTTCGCATGTACGGGACTGGCATTCCTGCGGGAGAGTTGCAGAACTGGACGTTCACTGAAGCAGATCTGGACCGGGTTCACCTTGAAGACCTTCTCTCGATCATCAAGTATCTAGAAGGCCCAATCCTTCGATTCGACTACTACCGTGATGGCACCGAGATTCTAAAGAAGTATGTTCGTCATGCGGTCACTCTTGCACGTGTGACGGACTACCAACTTGCCATTGAGAGCCGCCAGCCTAAAGTCAACCTTCTCCGTCCAAACTTGCAAGTGCCCGGTATTGATGCTTACCTTCCTTACATGCCAACCAGGGTACCGGAACATGGGGTCCTCTACGTGACTAGGAAGAAGAAGGAACGCAAGTTTATGCGTTTTAGCGAGCTTGCAAAATTCTGCGACGGCACTCTGCTCTACGTCTATAATGGGATGCAAAGCAGACTTCTGGCAGATCAGATTCCTGGGCGGAAGATCATTGATGGGAAGGGCAAGGTTTTGGAGGCGATGAACCTGATCGAGCGCAAACTGAAGGAGAGGCTGATGTATCGCCGGGTCGAAGCCGCGATGAAGATGAGGACAAGGATTATAGGAGATTGGGACGAGTTCGTGCAGATGTCCAAGTGGGAACCGGGATTGGAGCTACCGACACCCTTCTGACTTCTTCCCAAAGGGGGAGATTGTTAGACCTCTTTGTTGGGAAGAGTCAGAAGGTCTATCTTTACAGCTTTATTAGTTTAATTCCTTTAGTTGTGAACAATTTTATTTTGTATGCCCTTGTTTAGAGGTTTGGAACCTCGGGGGCCGTTTATGACATTTATGTATTTTACCTCTTTCCTATAAAAGGAATGAGATGATTTTAGGGTTTAAGTGTGGAATATTATTATCATCATTTGGCTATCTTTATTGCAATACTCATTCTCCATTGATGCATTCACCAATCTTCATGTGTTCTACATTTTTATTGATTTCAATCCATTTCTCCTCCATTTCTTGATTATTGGGGCAACACATTTGACTAATGCCCCTATTATGGTCCCGCCTGATTGGGATCAACCTTTTGAGATTATGTGCGATGCGAGCGATTACGCCGTTGGTGCAGTTCTTGGGCAGCGTAAAAACAATCACTTTCAACCAATTTGCTATGCGAGTCGAACTTTGAACGATGCCCAAGAAAACTACACCACGATTGAAAAGGAGCTTCTAGCGGCCGTTTTTGCCATTGAGAAGTTCCGATCCTATCTTGTGTTGTCCAAAATCATAGTGTACACGGATCACTCTGCCCTTAAATACCTCTTTGCTAAGCCAGATGCTAAGCCCAGACTCATACGATGGATACTTCTGTTGCAAGAGTTTGATATAGAGGTAAGAGATAAGAGAGGCGCTGAAAATTTGGCTGTTGATCATCTGTCTCGCTTGGAGAATCCAGACATGGATTCCGGGGGCATAGAAGTCATCAGGGATAAATTCCCTGATGAGGACCTCAATATGATTAAGACCATAGGAGAAGACCCTATACCTTGGTATGCAGACTTTGCAAACTATCTTGCCGCTGGTGTTCTCGTTAAAGGTATGACTCATCAACAAAAGGGTAAGTTTTTCTCAGACCTAAAGCATTACTTTTGGTTCAAACCCCATTTGTTTAGAATAGGACCTGATAGGAAGCCCCATCGATGTGTCTCAGGACCTGCTGCTTGGGACATTCTCGATAACTGTCACGAAGGCCCCACGGGAGGCCATTTTGGAGCCAGTCTCACTGCCAGAAAAGTCCTCGAATCAAGATTTTATTGGCCTACGATTTTCAAGGATGCTCACACTTTAACAAAATCTTGTGATGCCTGTCAGAGGGCGGGTAATATCACAAAGAAAGATGAGATGCCTCAACAGAGCATTTCCGTTAGGGAAGTGTTTGATGTTTGGGGAATCGATTTCATGGGACCCTTCCCCGATTCTAAAGGCAACAAATACATCCTTGTGGCAGTTGACTATGTTTCTAAATGGGCCGAAGCAAAGGCTTCACCTACAAATGATGCTAAGGTAGTTGTTGACTTCGTGAAATCTCTTGTGTGTAGGTACGGATGTCCAAAGGCAATCATCAGCGATAGAGGTACTCACTTTGCAAATTACCTCTTGAAAAAGACCTTAAAAAGGTATGAGGTACATCATCGGTTTTCAACTGCCTATCATCCGCAAGCAAATGGACAAGCGGAAAATACCAATCGGGCATTGAAACGGATCTTGGAAAAGACAGTCGATAACAACCCGAAGATATGGTTGCAAAAGCTTGAAGATGCACTATGGGCATACCGTACGGCCTACAAAACACCAATTGGAAGCACTCCTTATCGAATGCTTTACGGGAAAGCGTGTCACCTACCATTTGAGTTCGAGTACAAAGCATTGTGAGCGCTAAAAAAGGTTCACTTGGACGATATTGCAAGTGGAAAGGAACGATTGATAAACTTGCATGAATTGGAGGAGCTTAGATCTCTTGCATATGAGAACTCGAAAATCTACAAGGAACAACGAAAGAAATGGCACGATGCGCATCTAAAGGAAGTAAAGGTGTTCAAGGAGGGGGACAAGGTACTGATGTATCAAACTCGCTTTAAATTTTCCCCCGGTAAGTTAAAGTCACGGTGGATAGGTCCATTCGTTGTCTTAAAAGCTTATCCCTCCGGATATGTGGACCTAATGACCAAAAGAGGAGAATTCAAGGTAAATGGCCATAGACTAAAACTTTATAATGAAAATGACCCGGTCAGAAATGGCGAGGTCTATCATCTTTCTGAAGAGCCAATTACGTAGTTGATCCCCCGAGTCAGGCTTGTGACTCGTTACAAAAACAAACGCTTCTCGGGAGACAACCTGTGTTTTTCTTAGTTATTTTTGTTTTTGTGTGTTTTCTAACCAATTTTGCAGCATTAGTCAAAGGAAATCACAACCCGATCAAAATTTGACAAAAGCCAAACAGAAGCCTCTTCGCGTTCGCGAAGTTTTAACTTTCGCGACGCGAAGTGAGGAGGTAAGGTAAGTTCTTGTTTTTTGAGGTAGATTAGCGATCACCACTTTTCTAGTTTCGCGATCGTGAAAGAGGAGAATTCTGAAAATAGTGCAGCAGTTACTACTCCGCGACGCGAAGCCCTTTACTTCGCCACGCGAAGTTCGCAACGAAGGGTTTAAATTTGATTTCTAAAACCCTATTTTTAGTCTTTATCCCATTCCCTTTGGTTTTTCTCTGCAATTCCATGGCGTCAAAGGTATGTATTTCTTCTCTAATTGCTTTAATTTGAAGATCCTTGCAAGCCCTAGTTGATTAAACTTGTGGATATGCCCAAAAGGGGGTTTCTTTGGTGAGGATTTCTTTAATGTTTAGGAGGGGAATGTTTCTTGCCTTGATTTGTTTGAATGCACACACTTGAGTTTAGTTTTATAATGTTGTGATATGTTTCAACTCAAGTGTGGGGAAGGAAGGTTATTAGCATTGTGGTGAATGATATATACATGATTTTTGCTTTTGTAGAGAGCTTCATCTTCTCGCAATGTTCAAGACCACCCATGCTTGTCTTTTGATTCCGATAACATCTTGCGTAGCGAAAAGATGTCTTTGATGATTGAGCTTGATCGCTTGAAAAAGCGGGACATTGAGATTGGATCGATTGTAGACTTACACTTCATTGAGGAAATTGGATTTGGGGATAGGCTTTCAAGCCTCTTGAGGAGAGAGTACCGTGATCAATTTGGTGTACTTCGTTTTGTAAGCAACGATTGGGAAAAAGCACTAAAAACTCACGAGCCGATCTACTATGAGCTTGTGCTAGAGTTTTTGGCAACGTTTAGCTTCGATGTGGAGGCATATGATGAAGATAGATTTGATGGCCCATGTGTAAGATTCCGTTTGCTTGGAGAATGGTATGGAGTTACACTAACGTTTTGGAGTGTTGCTCGGACTCTTCACGGCAGCTCAGTCGAGGTCCGAATACTTTTGTCATTACTTCCTAACCGGTGCTTGTGAACCTAGTACAGAATTCTCGGGTGCGGAATTTTGGGCAACCATTGGAGCGGGACCATACCTACAGTCCAATACCAAGGAAAGTTCTATCGTTCTACCCGAGCATCGCTTTCTTCATCGGATGCTAGTTCATTCATTTGCTTACCGGAAAGCTATCAAGGAAAAGGTGCCGGAAGGTGATCTTTGGCTTCTTTCGCGATTGGTCGATCGGAATGCAATAACCAATCTTTCTTTTGTGATGGAAAAAATGTTCCAAAATACCGTCAAGGTGCATGATAAGGCCGGAACGGGTCTTTGTGGAGGACATTTCATTACGGTTATAGCGGAGAAGTTGGGAACCCTTACGCCGGAAGTTTGTGAAACTCTCACCAAGTTATCTCCTATGGGATTTCTCGATAAGGTTCTTTTTCGTTCTATGAAGTTACTTGCACCGGGGCCGCGACGGGGTACTTTTGTTTGGATTGGGGATGCTACATCCAATGAAGGGCCGATCGGTATGGCTACTTCACCGCCTCAACCAACCTTTCCGGGGCAATCAAGCAATCCTCCGCCGGCAAATCAACAAAGTGGGTCTAGCAATCAACAAGGATCGGGATCTATTCATGCAGCTATTCAGGGATTATCGGAACAGTTGGGAAGCGAGCATCACGATATCATGGAGCGACTCGATCGGATTTCATATGACATGTATGGTGTTCGTCGGGAATTGTCATGGGTCAACGCGTCGATGAGCGAGTACTTTGAAAGCGTGGGACATGCTCCCTCGGCTCCTCTCGAACCTCATCCCGTATGGTGTGATAGTGATGACGGTCCCGCTGGCTACTCAACCTATGATGAATGGGCTTTTGAAAACCGTAACTGATCGGTTTTATGTGATTCGATTGGGTTTTACTTTACTTTGAACTATCAACTGTGTGGTGTGGTTTGTTTGGTTTGGTTGGACAATTTTTTATTTTGTTTGGTTTGTTTAGGTTTAAGACCTTTTAATTGCTTGCTTTAGTTTGGTTTATTTTCTTTTGTTCGTTTTTACTTTTTTCTTTTTGGTAATAGATACAGCGATCTATGATCTTGAACCGAGCACGATTTTGGAATACTCTCTCTCAGATCAGAACAGATTTCGTCACATAACCCGGGAAGTTTCTCTTTTTCCCAATTACTCCTTAATTGTTTTAACTGTTGCATTGAGGACACTGCAAATTTTAAGTGTGGGGAGGGGGTTATGTAGACTTATCTATTTAATTGGGTTCACTTTTTGCTTTTTGGTTTGTCGTTTTTCAAATTTTTGAAAGCTTTGAGACTTGACCCCAATTTTTTTCGAAATCTGAGATTGTTTTTAGAACTTAGTTGCTTGCGTAAGAGAACACTGAATGAGATTAGTTGAGTAAAAGGATGTCTTGGAATACCAGTTACCATAAGTGCCTCACCCAATTCCATTGAGAGTTTGAGCCTAATTGTTTATTCATTTCGTGAGGAATATCGACTTTGACCCAAGGTAGAACTTGTCATTTGAATGCTTGTCGAGACCACATAAGAAAAGTATTTATCACCATTGCACTGATAGAGGCCTTCGTTTCTAACCCTTTTAGCCTTCGTTAGATAACCTCATCTTAAGGTTATTTAATTTGCTTAGCCGAATTTCTGAAAGTACTCACTTTTAGTACTTTATCCCTTGTAACCGTTTTGAGCCTTAGCCTTTTCATTTCTTTACCCAATACACTTTATCCTTTAGCCATTCATTCTTTTATCTATCTTTTGGCCGTAGCTCAAGGTTGAATGCTTTTCATGTTTTTGGTCCGTTTTATGAAATCTGACAAATAGAGAAAGGGATTGCGAAAAGAGTTGAAGTTGAAAAAATATATATATATAGAGAGAGAGAGAGAGAGAGCTTGAAAAAAGAAAAAAAAGAGAAAGATAGTAAAAGAGAAAACGACTCATTATCGAAAAAAGCAAAATCAAAAGAGTCGATGTGCTGAAAAAAAAAATATTGAAGCCACAAATAAGCAATATGCTTAGGCCGATATAAAAGTGAAAGTGATAGAAATCCCGAGCTCTAAAAATCTCAAAAGTCAAATGATTAAATTGGATCTTGAACTGATTGGTTTTCAGGTTTTTGCTACAACCCTTAGTCACTTATATATCCTTTATCCTACCTTTAACCCTTAGCCTAACATTACAACCCTAAAGTCCTCTTGACGGTTGACAACTTCTCAGTGGTGGAGATTTGATTTGGTGACAAGCTTATGCATGCGGGAATTAGTCGAGTATTGGTGTGATCACTTATCATATATACACTTTTACCCCCAAGAGATACACTTTAAATTGTCATTCATGCTATGCGAGGGTAAAAGGTTGATCTTGGTATCCAATTGCTTGATGTGTCTTGTTCTTTTGTTCAATTGTGTGAGTATGCTTTGTTCTCTTGAATGATCTTGGGTGGAGATAATTTTGGCGTTATTTTTCTTATCTTTCAGTCTTTTGATTGAAAACAATCAAAGCTTAAGTGTGGGGATTTTGATAACACCAAAATTATACATGTTTTGGTTATGCTTAATTGAATGAATTAACCCCATTTCTCACCCATTTCTGGTCTATTTACTCACACTTTGGACTTATTCTTACTTTTATAGGTTTTGGAGGCCGTGGAACGGAAAAGCACGGAAAAAGGTGAGAAAACGTGAAAATTGCACAAACTCAATCCAGTAGCCATTTAGCGTTCGCGAAGTTTCAAGTCTGGCGCCGCCAAGTTCGTCAAAGTTGAAATCCAGGGTTTGACCTATGTGTTTCGCGCCGCGAAGATGCCGTTTGGCGATCGCGAAATGGGCTCCGAGTCTCTCCTTTTAAATACTGGCCTCCTCCTTCAGTTTTCATAGAGTCAAATTTGTGTTTAGTTCTGAGTTCTTTAGTGTTAGAGGAAGAGAGGATTATTGTGCCGATACGCTGCGGGGTTCGATTCTCGATCATCCGTCGTTGTACTATCAGTATAATGTCTGTTTCTACTCTCGTATTTTCTGATTTTATTATGTTTAGTGAGTAGTTTTTAGTAGTGGTACTTATTGTGGTTGATGAACCTTGTGGATGATGATTTTATGATTTAATGTTTATTGGTTTGTTTTTGGTTCATTGAATGTTTGTTATGGTTCCGATCTGATTCATATTGTTTGGTTATTTGAACTCGTTGGTTGGGTGTATTTATTGGACCAAGATAGATAGACTCCGATAGGTTAATCAACCTTTCTTGACCTTTCCTTCGTAACCCGGAGAGTTGTGTTAGGTGGTTACTCGGACCGAGAGCGACCAGGTAGTAGAATACCGTGCAATAGAGATAGGATTGGGTGACCGGTACTAGATTGCCTGACAAACAGTCTATGTATTGGGACTAAGAGGATCAAAAACCTAGTTGATAGCCATACTATTTACATGTTAGGGTGTCCCAGACTTAAATTCCAACAATAACCAAAACAACCAAACCTTTGGCCAGTTTAAATCATCCACTTGGGGAATCACTATACCATGATAAGTACTACTGTTTTCATTCTTATAGTCTTAATTCATCTTTTATTTGCTTTCTTAGCGTCTTAGTTAAATTAGTTGTCTTTTTTTTATTAATTAAACATTTTTCATAACCCCCCCCCCTCCCCCCCCCCCCCCCCCCCCCCCGCCAAAGCTTTAGGTTAATTAAACTAGTCAAGATTAATAGTCTACGTAAACTTGACCGTTCCCAGTGGTAGATACGATACCTGGACTTTCCTACACTATATTACTCACGATCAGGTACGCTTGCCTGTGAATGTGGTAAGACAGTGGCTAGGCATTAGAGGTTAAAACTTGTTTCGCTTTTTATATACAATAATTACCGCATCAGGGTCCCACCACTAAATCATATATGATTTATTTAATGATGGGTCCCACATAACATGTGGCTCAAAATGCATTCTTTTGTTCCTACAAATGAGGTTGTTCTTGTATGAACCTCCCTCATATATATATATATGTATATATATATATATATATTTAAATATCTACTATTAATAGTTTTAAAAAAAATATGAGTGGTATCTTAAAAGTGACTTTCATTGGAAGATTTTATTTTAGCAGGAATAGACCCACATTTTGGTGCGTGAATTGAAGATGATCTAAGTCATTTTTTTTAACTTATATTAAATCTTGATAAATTATGTAAAGTTCACATTTGAAATTATTAAGGGTGTGTCTACTTCTTTAAAAAATTTTATTTTTTAAATGTTGATAAATTATGTAAAGCTCACTTCGCCTAATTTGAAAAAAGGACTTTTTCAAAAAAACAAAATTTTTATTTTCTAAAATTCTATATCAATTAGAAAACTACTTTTTATAGTTTTCTAATTTTCATTTTCCAATTTCCGTTTCCAATTACAGTCTCCTTCTCGTCGTTGTCGGCGCCGCCGACACCGCCGCCACCCCCCACCTCCACCGCTGCCGTGACCACCACCGCCGCAATCACCGCCACCGCCGCGACCACCGTCTTCGTCTCGTCGCCGGCCTCCGCCACCGCCATCGCTGTCGCCGCCACCACTGCCGCCGTTGCCACCGCCACCACCAGCACCACCTCGGCCACCGCCACGGCTGTTGCGATTCCGCCACCACTGCGGCCTCGGCTGCCACCGCCACTCTGACCACCGTCACCACCGCCACAACCGCCGCCGCCGCCAGTGGAATATTTGAAAAAATGGAAAAAGGAAAATGAAAAGTGATGGAAAATGCACAACTATAAACAAGTTTTCTAGTTTTCTAAAAATGGAAAATTAAAAATCCATCATTTCAAGTAAACGAGTTTTCTAAAATTTTCATAGAAAACTGAAAATGAAAACTTAACTCCATTTTCTGAAAACGTTTTCTATAAAAATAAAAACACTTTTTCATAAGTAAACATAGCTTAAAATGTCTTAAATGTAATATTTAGCTTAATTTAAAGATGGAAAAGAGGAATCGCTAATGCTTAGTAAAATGACATCGGCGAAATCCAATGAATGATTACTAATGTTTAAGCAATTTGAAATAGAAATTACAACATATTATGTTAGGAAAAGTAGAGAATATATCAATATAAAGACTTCTCTACCATTTATATCAAAGAATTTATGAAGGAAATTTGGTTTTATATTTCCCAAAAAACAACACAATTATATAGCATATAGATAAACCCAACTGAATTTTATATTTCAAGTGATTAAGTTAGTGAACATTTTTATTGAAACTACTTAAACCGGTTGTTCCAACCCAAAAAATTACCAACAACGGTGATTTTGGTGATAAACACAATCCTTTAACTACTTTTGTTTAACGTGTGGCAAACAACACACATATTATTTACTTTGTAACTTCATATTTACCTTCAAATTCAACCATCTTTACAAAATTTTAAAAATCTTTAATAATCTTCATAAAAATATGAATTTATCAAACTTTCAGCCATGATAATAAAAATAAATTAATAAGTTAAATTAAGATTTATATTCTTAAATTCTCATTAGTATTAAAATAATTCATTATCCAACCTAGTATACACATATTTATATCTTTCAACAATGATGAACTAAAAAAATTCGATGAATAAAATAAATACCATATAGACATCCCTGTTTTGTAGATATGTATATATATATATACATTTTGGATTCTAATTAAAATTAGGAATATATTACTTAGACTAGTTTTGATCCCGTGTAATACACGGGATAATTTCAAGAAATTAAGTCATGTCAAAAACCTTATATTACAAATATGAATTGTTGTGCTATTGATCTTTTAACATCAATATTATTTTCTATCAAATGCATTAATTATATTAAAAAAAGTACAAACTTTATTTATTTTTAATTTAATTCAATTGATATCAAATTATCAACAACGAAAATATAACAAAGACATTTTATAGATTAAACTATAAACTATCTTTGACTTTAAAATGACGTTAATATACTTTCACATATAAATAGAAAGTTATACATACAAAAGTGTACTTGGATTGAAATATAATAATGGATACGTTTAACAATAATTTGTTATAAAAATATTAATTAACTATTTTATTAAAACTCAATGATTATCTTCATTATATTTCAAATGAAATATTTATTTTCTATTTGATGACGTTTATCAATTAGTTACATGAATACAAATATAAATTATTATATAATGTGGAGAAGAAAAACTTAGTTATGTTTCTACTGATATAGATCAAAAACTTAAAAAAAAAGTAAATCAGGAGAAAATCAAACCATATGATTTAGTTCATCATAAGAAAACAATGACACAAATTTTCTTACCATTCTTCAAATAATTGCAAAAACAAATAATAAAAAAAATTATGCATGAATTTTCTTCGAAAAAATGGTTGACGAACTTACCTAAGACGTTTGCAAAAAGAGTAATGGATGAACTTGAAAAATTAAAATGGAAAAGGTAAGGTTTATACGGTTTTTGTTTAATCTGCTTAGTATTTAAATATCAATTTAGGGAGAGAGATAGAGATATAGATGACTTCATACCAATAGATAGAGATAAAGTTTGTTATATTTAATAGATAACTTTGGATTAATTTTTAATAATTTTAAATTTTGAATCAGTGCCATGTGTCAACATATGACACATGACACATATGCATATGATGTGGCAATGGCTCACCAGAACGCGACACGTGTCAATGAGTTACTCAGAGCGCGACACGTGTCAAGGAGTTACTCTTTTATTATATATAGATTTCTAAAAATTAGACATACTACAACAAAATTAAGTTTATAAGACAATTAAATTAGAAAAAGTGTTATAATGACTCTAGCTTATAGGATCAAATAAAAACGTGTCCTGTACTTTTTCAGCATCATAATAACCTTTTAGACGTTTTCAAAATAAAGCGTGGTATTAACTAATTTATAGAAACTTTTGAGAAATGTCCTATAAACCTATCTTTTTAGAGAAAACTTGTGTTTCTAGGAAACTTTCTCGAAAAAAAAAAAGTCCTATAAAATAGTTAATGAAACGTTTTATTTTTTTACAAAAAAATTCTAAAAAGCATTTTATGGTACCTAAAAATGTACTATAAACTCTTTGTAACACTTTTAATATATGACCTTTTTTGTTTGGTCTCATAAACTAGAATCCTATATAAAACACTCTATTAAATATTTCGTTTTTATATTTATAAACTCAATTTTATTTATAAAAAAATATAACACACGATTATCTTTTAGAAGGTTCTATAAATTATTAACTATAAACATAAGTTGAAAACTGAGACACGGGCTTAGATTCGTCCCATGAAAAGTATGAAACCCACATGATTTCTTTAATGCTTACAATTTATTCTGTAGAATTATATATTAAAAAATATTTTCCACATGCTAATTAATTATGAATATAATCCTACCAACTTAATATCTTACATGATCCCAGCAGTTTATTATAATTTTTAAAAAATAAAATTTTAAAAACTAAAACTTTTAAAAAAATTATATTTAACTTTAAAAGATGTTATATATTAGAAATTTCAATATCTATTATATTGTTAAAATATTATATAAATTTATTAGTTTAATACATTTTTTATAGAAAATTATTTAAAACAATAACGATGTAATTTCATTGATGGAAATAAACAAAAATGTAACTTTTATTTTCTACTTTAGAGAATCATAGAAAAAATTTGTTAGAGCAATTTAAAGAACAAAAGTTTCATTTTCTTTTTTCTTAAAGAACTTGTTTGAGGCTCTGAGCGCATTAATAAAAATAAAATCTCTAAAACCCTTTTTTTAATAAAAATTTAAAACCTTTTAAACAATATTTAACTTTTACATTGGTGGAATATATTCAAATAATTTTCTCTCTTCCTATTTGAAGATTTTAGAAATTCTCTATATTTAGAGTTTTCTTCATATTTTTCTATTTTAGATAATGGGATAACAAAGATGTTGGAGCATTTTAACAAACAAAAGTTACGGAATTAATATATAAACCTATGTAATTCATATTATCAATCATGAAATTCTTATATCTTCATATTTGTCGTCAATTAGCAGAAGTTACAAAACTATCCTTCCATCTTTTTTTTTAAGGGTGTCCGGGCCAAAGCCCGACTAATCCTCGGCAATTTTGAGGGCTAAACATGGCCCCACTTAAATGTCTCAGGCTTGCGCACGGGAAGGCTTGAACTTGCTTAGGGCGCTATGAACCCCCCCCCCCCCCCCCCCTCCCGAGTGATAACCAATCCGCCACAACACTGTTGACCTATCGTTCCATCTTTTACAGTCTATGTAAGGAATTATTCGATGCTTTGCCGTCAAAGCCATAACTTTTGTCATGAAGAGCTATCAGCTATGATCCCCTTTTTATTAATTATTTTTATTACTTTTTATTTGAACCTTTTCATATATATATAAAGGATGGTTCATTTATACAAACTTACAAACCAATTCAAACCAATTACGACTTAATTTTCCATTTAAATTCTTATTAAATTAAATTGTAAGGGTATGTGGCTAGATCGTTTTTGGGGGTAAGGAATTCATTGAATAGTTTATTGAAGCGCAATAGCGCATTGCTGGGGGGAAAGGTATTTATAGTAGTAATATTATGAAGTTATTTTTGGATAGCTTGTAATATTAAATAGACAACTATGTTATTAAAATTGTTCTTATTAACTATTGTCAGATATTAATCCATGTTTTCCTTTTTCTTTTCTCTTTTTAGATTTTATAGGTTTCATTCTTTCCACTGTT